>PVJC01010258.1:0-33628 GCA_004026665.1 Murina feae
CATTCTGATTGGCTGTGGGTGTCCCGGAGAAACGGTTAATTTTACTATTCCGCTTTTATTAGTTTAGATTATTTTTCACAAAATATTTTTACTGATTTCAGAGAGAAAGGGAAAGGGAGAGAGAGACAGAAACATCAATGATGTGAGAGTCATTGATTGGCTGCCTCCTGCACACCACCCTGTTGAGGATCAAGCCTACAACCCGGGCGTGCTCCCTGACAGTGAATTAAACCATGACCTCCTGATCATAGGTCAATGCTCAACCCTGAGCAACACTGGCTGGGCTAAAGTTTCTTCCTTTAAAGGGATCACTAAAGCACACACTCTTTGGTTCTGCCAGGAGCTGTGCTTTCTACTTGGATCAAAGTGGGAGAGAGGTGGGTTCAGTCTAGATTGTCTCTGACATATTGTGCTATCTTTGACAGTTCACACCAGGGTCTCAAAGCCATGATTTTGGGTAATGGGCACACAATGCAACATACAGATAATGTATTATAGAAAGGTACACTTGAAACCTATATAACCTTACTATCCAATGTCACCCCAATACATTTTCAGTCTGCAAGAGAGCAAGAGCCATCTGTGCTTTGTACACTGTAAAGTGCTTAAAGAGATGTTACTTATATACAATGGAAGACTACTCAACCATAAGATGAAATATTGCCATTTGCAACAATATGGATGGATCTTGAGACTACCATGCTAAGAGAAATAAGTCAGACAGAAAAAGTCAAGAACCATATGATTTCACTCATATGTGAGATTTAAAACTGAAAGCAACAAATGAACAAACAAAAACAAACAAAAGTCATAGACACAGGCAACAGTATGATGGCTAACAGAGGGAAGGAGGGAGGAAGGGGTAGTAAAGGGTAAAGAGGTAAAATATATGGTGACAGAAGGAGATTCGATTTTGGGTGATGAGCACAGAATGCAACATGCAGATGATGTATCATAGAATTGCACACTTGAAATTCACACGATCTTATTAACCAATGTCACCCAAATAAATATAATTTCAAAAGAATTAAAAAAGGGGAAAACAAGTGAAAACAGCCAACATACAAGAAAAAATGAGTTGTGAGGACTCCAACTGAAAGCCTGAGGCAAGGGGCAGAGGCAGCTGAGGCCCCGTGCTGTCCCATGAAACCGGAGGGCCATTTGTGCCAACCCACTTCCTCATGTGTGGTCTGAAACAGAACGGCCACATCTGCAGCCCCAGTGGGAGAGGTGGGGCTGTCTGGTGAGGGTCCACAGAGGGCTCATTGGCTGCACCAGGCACAGGTAACCACATGGTGACCATAAGAGGAACTGAGCCTTATCCGACTGCTTTCCAAACGAGGTCAAATAGGCTTTTTGCCAAGTGACCCTGCGTCTCTAGTGCACATGGAAAGGACAGTCTTGGGTGAGAAATAGCACTGAGCCCACTCTCTGGTCTCAGCTGTGAGATTCTGCTGCTTCGTTTTAGCAAGGGAATAGAGAAATGATAGGCAGTGAAGGGTGTCTCCTGAACCCTCCTTCCCCCAGTGAAATTCCTTTTAGTGACTCTCCCTAGCCACCTCTTTTCTGCCCAAATAGCATGCACTGAGTCTGGGGTATGCAAAAAGCCAGAAAGATATGGACAGAAGATGGTGAGCTGGCTAATTCTATGGACCGTTTTCCATCTCGGCTTAGTGATCTCCTCCTCCCGGAAACCTTCCTGAGTCCTGATCTCCCCAAGACCACTGTGAGACTCAGGACGCCACTGTAAATGCTTGCATACTTGTCTATACACCAAACTAGACTGTAAGCTCCTGGAAGGCAAGGAGTGGGCCTGTGTTGTGCCCCCAGGACCCTGTATCTAACGCATATGGAGGACCCCAGGCATTTGGGAATCCAAGGAGGCTAATGTGCAGGAGACACATGTAGCAAAAGGCCTTGCCTCTCTTCCTAGGGCTGCATCAGGTTGATGCTTAGAAACAATGATTTTTTTCCGGCGTGGCCGCAGTAGCAGCATGACGAAGGGTGTGGACCAGTAGGCAGCAGCAGGCGAGAGGTTATAAACATTTACATGCAGGGCAATAGGTGCCAGTGGTTGGGGATGGCGAATTTTGTCTAAGAGCACAGGGATCAGAGTACCCTCCTCAGCAGCCTACCCACGGAGCCCAAGAGGAGGCCCATGCATTTGCCCTGGAACCAATGGTGTGAGGTGAGTGACTTCTCTTTGGAATCAGGACTCACAGTTACAACTCGTAAGTCTGTAATTTTGTGTAGAGAACCCTGAAATTCATTGTCCAGTTTCTCTGCTTATACAGTTTAGCTGTGGTTGTATCCTCTTTGCGGAATTCAATTTAAGTCCAACATCAGAACTATAACTGGTTATTGTTGGAGCAGAAATGCTCAGAACTGGAAAATAGCTAATAATTGTAGTTACCATTGATTGTTTTCCATAAGCCAATTCCTGTTCTACATGCTTTATGCACATTAACTGAAAAAAATTCCTACTATCAACTCTATGATGTAGTCAATATTACCTCCATCCCATTTGAGAAATGGTGACAATTTGCTTTGTCATCCAGCGTAAATGGCAGAGCTGGGATAGGAACATGGCAGCCTATGTTTGAGCTACTTCTCACAGGAGGACTCTACAGACCCTACAGTCACTCCTGGGGTGTTCGGGAAGGATCTGCTCTCTTCCTTGGTGGCTGGGTCAGCAGGCAGAGGGGCCATTAAGAAGGCCCATAAGCTGTTAGTCTGCTCCTTCCTCCCCTCACTTTCCCTGAGGGCTCTGGGTTTACCTTCTAAGTTCCCTTGAGCATCTGACTAGCTTCCCTCTTTCTGTAGTTTGTTTGTGGTGACATAGAATTATCCCAGTTTCGTTATAAGTGACTAGTGGCAGATTAGAAAACTTGAATTACAGCCTTCCAGCCTCCAGATTGGTTGTCTGATTTTTAAAAAAATTGCAATGGCAGCATTTATAACAGAAAGAATACCAGTGTTTCTCTACTGCCAAAAAGCCTTCTTGAAAGCTCCTGTTTTTCATCGAAGTGATTTTTGTTTTAGAGGCCTCCATGATTTAAAACTTTTCTTTAGTCATCTACTGTACAATTTGTAGGGCTTTACCCATAGTTTTGAGAATTTGTTCTCTCTGTTTTTTAAACTTAAAAATAACCATCTTCCTGGGTTAGGCAATAATCATAGCTCAGCAATGTATAATTATATGATAACCATTTGTGTAGAAGTGTGAAGCTTTTATTGCAGGTTGGGGAGAAGATGCCCGGGAGGCAGGAAACCAGACTGTCTCAGGGTGAGTCACCATTTCCTCATCTAGTAAGCGAGAGAGATGGACTATTGGAAAACTCACTTTCTTCCAGCCCTCAAAAGCTTCTGTGCAATTTCAGGAACATGTTGAAACTGCTTCAGACTCTTTTGTTGAAATTTCTAGTTTCCTTTACTAGCCTCTACACATCATCTCTTTCTCCACTCTCACCCAATCGGTGTTCCCAGCTGAGACACCGCGGTGTCCTCTCTGTTATCATCCCCAGGAAAACTCCCCGGGTTTTCACTGATTCTCTGCTCTCACACCACATTCTCACTGCCACATGGAGTCTGTTCTTTTTGTGTCTGATTTACTAGAAGGTTCTACAGACACGAAAGGTCAACATACATTTAACAATAACAACAGCGCCTTCTATACTTTCCTGAGTGTTTCTGCATACATTTCCTGGAATGTCTGCCTCCCACAAACATAGAACATTGTTCTTACTAAGTGCAGGGTGAATAACTAGTAAAAGTAAAGTATGCAAAAGGAACCCTCTGATTTGACAGATAAAGAAGTGAAGGCGGAAAGGCAGCTTAACTTGCTCAAGGCTCCCGTGAACCGGTGGTGCCTGGGGACGGCTCAGTCCACGAATCACACCACCCTCTGCATCCAGGCTGCTGGCTTCCACTTTATTCTCTCTTTTTGTAGCTTTGGTGGAGTGAGTTCCATACCCACCCTTGACAGTCCCTGGGTTTCTAGGCTCTGCTGAAGCACCTCTGTGACGAGAGGGGTGTGGAAGCTGCTATGTGGTGGAGACACATTGGTGCAACGTGCGTGCTCGGTAAATGATGAGGAGCTGAATGAATGAATGAATGAATGATGAATGAATGAATGAATGAATGATGGGTGCATCCACAGGGGTAGAGTTGAGTCTAGTTCCCAGGCAGGAGAATTGCTAGTTTAGATCCATTCATTCGGCTGCACTTCCCATACACAAACATTGTTGACTTCCAAGTGTTTTCAAATACCTGCCATGCTGGGGAATTGATATATATAGGTTGCCTTGAGGAGGTAGCATTAAACCAACCCACATCTCTGAACCCCGCTGACACAGGAGGCCGTGGTCCTGATCGGTTCAGGTACCACTTTGCAATGCAGAGTCTGGGCCGACTGTGTCAAGGGCAGCATAGGTACCAAGCTCTCCAACCGTCTGTAAGTACTTTCGTATTTAGAACTTTCAATTTCTTTTTCTCCCTCTGAAATATTTTGTCACAACTGCTAACAAGAAGCATCATGGATCGATGTGGTTTTCAGTGTCTTTCCTTTCCCTCTTCCTGCCGTGCTGAGGGGTCCAGGGGGTACAGCGGAGGCTGCAGGTGGGAAAAGGACAGAGGCAAAGGGACAGCTGGGTTCTCAGCATTGGTGTGAGGCCCTGGAGCCAGGAAGCCTTCCCCCTCCAGGCTGCTCCCCACCCTGCTTGCTCCCTTAGCAGGTTTCTGCATTCTAGTCACTGCCCCAGGCAAACGCAAAGTTCTGGTGCCTTTGAACTGGATCCAGAAACTATTTTTGAACATTGTCTGTGTTTAGCCAATTCACCTGAGCACAGAGTATGAAATACAAGAAGCTGTGGATTTTGCGTGCACCAGAGCACTGAAGGGTGTGAGCTATATTATATATTTCATATATATTGAATAAGTGAGGAAAAGGCACAGGTCGCATATGAATACTTGTTTTAATGAATCCTCACATTTGCTTGCTCACACACGCACCATGCTTTGCGTCTGAGTCGTATTAGTGAACACTTTGCCGACATCCCATTGTGGGGAAGCTCAGTGACGTCTGCATACATTTCATGCAGGTGAGCTGCGTCCTGGGCAGCTGGGCTGCCTTCCACCGCGCTCTGCTATGGACCATGGCTCCTGTGACAGGGCCATTGGAGAGGCACAGGAGAAAAGAAGCATATGGCTGTCAACAAACACCCCTGCACCTTTTAATTTATCCCAAGTTCACAGATGGGTAACCCAAACTCTGGGATGTGCCCAAGGTCATGAAGTTAACTGCGTTAGAGACAGAAAGGGCTCTGGGGTTCTGACTTCTAATTCCTAGCTGGGTCCTTCCCTGCCTGAAAATAAAATACATTAATAATGTATCTTGATTGATGCTCCCTACCATTTCCCTCTCATGGTGGGACAATAAAGTATACCTACAACAGTCAGCAATTCCCCATATACTTTAGTATCTTATATCCACCTGGATCTGTGTTTTTTCATACAGTAGCTGTTGTAACTAGTGGATGTGTTTTGAAAGGATTGTGGGCAATCAGATTCTTCAAATAGACTATTCTTCCTGAATTACATTTTCTGATATTCTTTTAAAAAAATATTTTACTTAATTTTTAGAGAGAAAGGAAGGGAGGGGGAGAGAAAGAAAAACATTGATGTGAGTGAAACATCAATGGCTATTTCCGAGACGCCGCCCCCTGCAGGGGATTGAGCCCACAGCTCAGACATGTGCCCTGACCAGGAATCAAAGTGGCAACCTTTTGAGGTCCATAGGATGACACCCAACCAACTGAGCCACAGCAGCCAGAACTATTTTCTGATATTCTTAATTCTGATTGGACTTTAGTGTCTTCCTATTGTAGTCAAGTCAATCACCTTAGTTAATAATTTGCCTAGCCATGTCCCCTCCAAGTCTCCCTGTTAGGTAATTACAAATTAACATATGTTCATTAAGTGTTCATTAAATCACATTCTTTATAACGGAGAGACAGAGTAGTGCCATGTAGTGCGAATGGGGTTTGGAGGCAGGTAAGACCTGGTTTGAATCCGGGCTTTTCTCAGGTTACCTGGGTCACCTTGTGTAAGTTATTTGATCACTTTGTAAAATTAGAATAGTTCTGTTGTTGTTGAGTATAACACGAGATAATGTGTAAACACCTAGTATAGTGCCTGACACACATTAAGTGCTTAATAAGCTTTAGGTATATTTACTGGGTCTCTGTGCTAAGCTCTTGAAGGACAAAAAAGGAAAGCATGGTCCTTCCACCAAATCACATGGGGTGACACACATGCAGACAGTTATAAGACAGTGTGATACATGTCATAATCGAAGGCTCAAAATGCTACACCTGCATGGGGACCCAGACAGTGGAGTCATATTTAACTTTTATAAGTCAAGCCATGCGTGGTCTGCTTTCTCTCTCTTAAATATGTTGGACAACTATACTTTCATATATATTCTATTATGTACTGTATGTTATATATATTATAAATTTATACCCTTGTATTATAAAGGTGGGTTTTCCTCCCAATGTGTTTACCCAATGTCATGGGAGATTGGAGGATTTTGACAGGTGATGTTAAAGTAACTATTTGTGATGTTAGCCTTATAATCTAACCCTTCCCCTCTCCCAGATGCCACTCAGCTGTAACTGGCTTCACTTGAAGGAGCTGAGAAGGGTCTGCTGGACGGATTCATTAATCTAGTGCGTTCATTTAGCCAGCAGGTACTGTGCTGGTGTCACAGCCACACACTGTGCTGGGAGGCAGGGCACAAAGCAACTCAACCCAAGTGCCGGGGCCTTGTCCTCAAGGGGCTTCAATTTAAACAGAGGGGGGATGGACAAGCCAGTTGTGCCCAATATGCCATCAGAGGTGGGAAGGAGTGCAGAGGAGAGTGATGAATTCTGCTGGGGCCCAGTCAGCGGCAGGGTCGGAGGGCGGACCCTGCAGGGTGAGTAAGCAATCACTGCCAATTACAGTCAGAAAATCATTGCTTCTTCAGGACAGGCAGTGCAGTTAATGGCCTGCCAGCAGGAGGCCTGCAGTGACTAAGTCAGACACATGCAGGACCAGCTTCATTTGAAGAACTTGAAAGGAAGGTGGTGTCCTCAGTGGCAGGGTTTTATCCCAGATTTCTTGTCATCAGCAAGTTTCCAGAGAGTTTTTGTGGAGTGGGTAAAACTCGTCCTTCCAAACCTTATGGAGAAATTAACAAGGGGGTAGTGGTGTGAATCCTGATTTAGGTGTATGCTTTTTGTGTTAATTGAAAATAAAAATGCATTCAATTATATGTGATTGAACAATATGCATACAATTATTAGAAAAAAAGAGAAAAGAAATCCCCCTGTAATTTTACCTTCCTAGAAATAACCACTGCTGGCATTCTAATGGCCAACTTCCAGACTTTATAATGTGCAGAAAAGAATGGCTAGGGGTTCAAGTGGTACATTATTTTATAAACTTTTCACTCAGCAGCGTTGTATGAATAGCATCCTGTGCCAAAAATACATGCAGCTGATTTAAAAAAATATTTTAATGTACCTATTTACAAGGCAGAATAATTATAAGTTGAATAAAATGTTTGAAAAAGTAACAATAATAGAAAAATGCTACACTGACCAGTAAGTATAACTTCGGAATATCTGTGAGACACTGTAAGCTTATTTGCAAACACAAAAGGAAACAAAAACCCCAAGAAAACTGAAGAGAGGGCTGCAGCTAATTATTCTGTAACTGCTATGCTCTAAAAGTGATGAGAATTTTTGAGGCACCCACTTCCTGGGCATCAACCAACAAGGAAGAGAGTGTCTGTGAAGGACGATCAAAATGGGCTTCCCCTGAGCCGGGGCACCGTGACCCCTGGAGACTCTCAGCCTTATGCTGCCGAGTCCCATCCTGTTTAAAAAGAGAAAGTTGCTCTTGCACGTGTGTTTGGATGTTTGAATTGCCTTTCGGGGAAATGGCTTATTTTCGAAGCATAGGATAACAGGTAGAGGAAACCTTATTCCGAAAGGGGCTGGGCTATGCACTGGGATTACAGTTCTGTTTAGAGAGCCTTGTATTCTAATCCGGTTCTAGAATGACTATCGAGGAGCTCTTTTCTTCTAAGAGCAAGTTAGTAAAGTGGTGTCACAGGCTGGGCTGACTGCTGGGGAGCCAGCCCTTGCAAGGACCCCTGCGCCATAGGGCAGGAGAAACACACAGCAGGGGGCGCTGAGGGGCGTAGGTGGTGGCTCAGCTGCCCTTGCTGCTCAGTGCTGCACTGGCAGCTATTACCCCAGTGTTCTCTGGCAGCTTGAGGTCCTCTATGACTCATTGCCTGTGTCTCCTGAGAGATGAGATGGCCCAAAGATGATCCAGATGGGTCCCCTCTTGTCCCTGCGGCCACCTGCTCAGTGGGCTAAGAAACACGGATTTGGTAAGAAAGAGAGTCTGGCAAAAATGCCCCCTAGGGATTGGAACAGACAGAGGCTGAAGAGACACATGCCAGGGAGGAGTCCAGGCAGGAACCAGCACCATCACACTAATTAGAATGGACTGGGTCTTTTTTCTGTATCAGGGGCTGTGATCCACAGTTTGGTTTATAATGATCCTATGAGACAGCCACTGTTATTATCGCCACTTGGTAGGTCAGGAAAGGGAGACTTGGAAAGGTTATGCAACTTGACCAAGTCAATAGTACGAGTCAGAGCTGGAGTCTGAACTTGTGCAGTTTGACTCCAGAATCCACACCGTGCGTCACTGAGGCACACCCCTCGGAGGTGAAGGGGACAAGGGTTGGGGGTGGGGCACCAACTGGGGGGGCAGGAACAGATGGAAATAAAAATCCGACAGAAATGGGGAACTCCAGAACAGAATCAGTTTGAACACATTATGTATATTCTATGCATTTATTCATAGTCTGCTTATTTCTAAAACGGGGTTGAAATAGTTTAAATTTGCTATCTTAATTTCTTAAAATTTTATTTATGGGCTGAATGTCACTAAGTTTTACAACCTGGCACTTTTACAAATTGCATCTCAGTACATATTTTTAAAAAACATGACTATTTTGAAAGCTAATTGAGAATCTTTTTCATTTGGCCATAGCTGAGTGATTATAGCACCTGACTGTATTTCAGTGTCACAGATTTTGCATTTATGCTCAAACTTCTGAGATGGCAGCCTTAACGAAGCAAATGAGTTGTAATGAGAACAGAGATAAACAGAAGTCCAGTTAAGAATAACTGAAAAATGTATCACCTGCTTGAACATTGATGGGTTTTAGCATTAAAATTTATGAACCAAAAATATGGCTTTGTCTTGAGAGTTGAAGGGCCTACAGTTATACTTTTTTGGAGTAATTCTACTATGAATTTTAATATTTGAACTCTGTTTTTATGCTCTTACATGTAAAGATGGTCCTTTGGTTTGAGACCCCAGCTGCTAAGCCATAAATTTAATAATAATCGAAGGATGGCTTTGGGTGCAGACTTCCAGTTATAAGTCCTGGGGATTTACTGGCTATGGTTAAGCATGGTGACTGTAGTTAAAGGTGGTTAAGTGAATAGATCATCAAAGTTCTCATCACATGAAGAAAATATTGTAACTATGGTGGTGATGAATGTTAATTAAACTTATTATAGTAATCATTTTGCAATGTGTACATACATCAAATCATTATGTTGTACACCTAACACTAATATAATGTTATATGTCTAGTATATCTCAATAACAACAATAACAACAACAACAATAAAAGAATGTTCTTGAGAATGCTCTTTAAGGTTGTGTCCTTCACCGTTAGGCCATTCTGTGAGATAGAGAAGAGGAGGTGGAACCTCGATGTTGAAGCTGAGCAAATTGGACGAGGAGGAGGTGATGCTCAGCCAGCCTTGCAGAACCACCACTGAACTGGCTCCAACGACTCCTGAGCTAGTGCTCTGTCCAGAAATCAATTTTTCTTCCATTTTCATTCTAATCAAATCCAAGGGCTCCTGTGACAGAGAGGTATTTTACTGTCCAGGGCACACCACCCAAGACAGAATCTCTGGGTTCGTCGCAAATGTGTTATTGGAACAGCAGGGTCGTGAGGAGGCGCCCACCCAGGAGGTCAGGAGGCCAGACTCTGTCTCAGCGTGGTCACTGACCAGCTGGGTGACTCCAGGCGTTGAGCACTTCATGACTATAGGAACAGCTAGCTTTCAGGTAGTTATGCAGATACTCTGTGGGTCTGAGGGAGGGCAACTGTTTTCATTTTAAAAGAGAAATCTCCCTCCTCAGTGGTGAGTTTTGCCTCTGTTGGAGCACAAGCTCCTGGCTGCTGGCGTCTTGTCACTGGTCTGCAGGTGTGTTCTTTGGGCTGATTCACCTCAGTGCAGCCAGGCCCCTTGTCTGGGAACCAATGTTTCGGTTTGGAGACTTGGAAGATTTCCTGGGCCTGTAGTCAGAACTCCTTCATTCTCTCTCACCAGCGCTGTGCTTCTCTAATGTTACCACTTCCCCATGATGCAAAGGGGCTGCAAGTAGAGAAAAATGACCAAGGTGAGTCGATTGGGCTACTCCTGGAAGTGGTGAGTTTTTACCTGAGAGGTTAAAACTGGCGGGTAGGGTGAGATGGGCTGGTGAATCTTTGTTCAGTCTCTTTCTGTTTCAAATGACCAGAGATTCCAGCAAGGTTGGCTGGACTTTCCAAGGATTTATGATATTTTTAAGGAAGTAAAAGAGACAATAACTTTGTAAAGATATTCTCAGTTCTTGAGGATTCATTTTGCTTTATGTTTTGTCATTTTGTTTTTATTTCAGTGTTTTTTTGGGGAAAGCAAACCCAAAGTAAAATTTTCATGTGTTGTAAACTATTATAGGGCTCACAGATATATTTGGAAGCTGCCTTCTATGGAAAGAGACTAGCTATTCGCCCTTCAAATGATGGGGCTATTGATGAAAGTTATGGAGTGCATGATTACAAACTAGCATCTGAGATGAGTAATAGGGAATTAAGGCATTTTGTCGTAATTTAATTTTTATTCATTTCTAGAAAAAAAAATTGCTCAACATAACATAAGCTGGGCCCACTCAAATGGGGGGCATGCATATGTTCCCCGTTCTGCCAGATTTGCAACCAATTGGAGTGTTAGCTATTTATAAACTCAAGGTTGACTGAAACCATCTCACCACCACACAGAGCTCCCTCTTTCATAAAAGAAGTCTACTGGTAGGTGTTGGGAGCAAATGTTTAACAAGCGTTTTCCTGCCCTGAAATATGGAGGAGGAGAGGAAACGTATGGCAGTACAACTGAGGCCGTAGACTGCGGTACGAAAAGACTGCAGACCAAGGACGGTGTTAAAATCAGTGTGTCCATATGGGACCTTCATTGACTGGGAAACCGGAGGGGGAGGGCTGCACAGAAAAGACGTGATGAGAAAAGAATGAGAAATATGCCTACGCCTTCCAAGATGATGAAGAGAAAAGCAGGTGGTTCTTTTTGACTCTAGAAGGACCTGCTTCCAGTGACCTAGAGGTGCTCATTTGGGAAGGAAAATCGGAGCCACTGGCAAGCTGTTTGTGTGTTGCTCGATTGTTGGGAAGAGAGAAGACAAAGGAAAAACTCCTTTTCTTTTCCCACAGAAGAACTTCAGTTTGGTAACCTGTACTCAGCGAGGGGCAGGAGATGGGACAGAGATGTATCAGGGCTCCATGAGTTGCAAGTGCCAGACAAGGTAACCCAACCCAATAGGCTTTATAAAAGGAACTTTAGGTTCCCTTCTAGAAAGGTCCAGGGCAGCCTGGCCATAGGGATCCACGGCCTCAGGAATAGGTGCAGATCTTCTCTCTCTCTCTCCATCGACCCTCTTCCCCCATCACTTCGCTCTTGAGCTCTGCATGCTTGTACAATAGCTGCTTGCACCTCCAGGCCAGTATCCTTTCAGATTACTGTCTGCTGGTTAAATAGCTTATTTTGCTCCAACAGTTGACAAAAACAACTTTTGTCCTAATTTTCCTTGGCGTGAATTGGATCATGTGCTCATCCGGGTCATGGCCCTTAGGCCTGGGCCATGAGGCTGCCCTCAAGTTGGGGTTGGAGCACATCCAGTGAAGCATAAGGACTGAGAGCAGACAGGTTGAGTGGATGCTGGGCAACAATGGGCACCAGAGAAGGGAGCCTCCACATGCTAGGATCTTTGTTCATGTTTTCTCAAGCAAACCTTCCATCCTTCCTGTGAGGAAGTTGTTATTCCCACCATTTTGTAAATGAGGGCACTGTGACTTAGAGAGATGAAGTGACTTGTGGTGATAAACGCCAGATGGGCTGGGGTTTGCACCTGTGCCCTATAGACCCTGCTAATACTCTTTATGCATCTAACCAACATGTGAGGCCCAGCCCATCTAACCAAACTCTCCTCGGCTATTTGCCATTTCCTCACTTTTTTATTTTTTAAAATAAATGTAGTTCTGTCCAGGATGACACGGAGGCATCTGTCTGTAGGAAGGGTGGGAATATCACTGTGCTGGTATCAGAGCCCCTGCAATTTAGTTAGAAAAAAGTAGGGAAGTCTGAGCTGTCATCTGGGGTCCATTGACTACTAGGGTCATGGAGTAAAGGGAAGTATTTTCACTTCTCTTCCTCCTCTCTTACATGGGAGCATCATCACCTCATATCTACTTCTCCATGACACCCTGGACTCTCCTCTGTCAGTGAGCATATCCCCTCCACACTGTTAGGCCAACGGCACTTCCCCACCCAGGCACTTCAATAGCTAACCATCAAATTCTGCTCCACAAAACCTCAAGTCCTCTGTCTGGACTTCACAGGCCTCTGTAATCCTGTTCTCTCTCTCCACCCGTTCCATACCCTGCCCCCCCCACCCCCCGCCCACCTTCTGGGCCACTCAACAATCCTATTGTCTAGTTCTAGTCAGATTGGTCTTCTCTGTGTCTCACAAACATGTAAGGCCCATTCCTTCCTTTGCACCACAACTCCCTGCCCAGAATAACCATCCTTCACTCCTCTTCCTGTTCAGAGTCTGCAGGGCCAAGCTGTGCAGTGAAGTCCCCTTGGAGTTCCACTCTCTGTGTCTCCTCTTCTCCTAAGCAACATTCCATTTTTATTCTTCTGTATGGTCACACACACATACAGCTGTGTACACACATACATTATACATATGTGTGTGTGTTCACCTGTATTCAAATACTGTTGTCCTTCTGAGGATAGAGCCCATGTCTCAGATTTTTAAAATTTAAATTAATTTTATTTATTTATCAAGTGTGAGGATATCCTTACACTTGATTTAGTTGTAGGCTTATAATAGACTTTTTTTTTGTCAATAAGAAGTTATTGAATGTTTCAAAGCATTTATCAAAGGAAAGTATGCATCTGATAAAATATAAAATAGTAAAGAAGAACTTGATGAAGTTATGAAAGCAACATTCTTGCTTCACTTCTCATCACCAGTTCCCACCGATAGTTCCACATCCATAGCCTACATTATCTGCTTACAAAGCTATTTCTTAATTTATGATATTGTTGACTCTCTTTTGTGAAAATTTAGAACTTACCTAAGTTTTACTTATTTCTTCTTCCCAGTGTTTGATAGTTACATTATCACTTTTCTTCTTTTAGCAATCATTATAACTTTAAAAATTATACTTAACTAGGGGCCCAGTGCACAAAAATTTGTGCACTTGGGGGGTGAGGGAGGTCCCTCAGCCCGGCCTGTGCCCTCCCGCAGCCCGGGATCCCTCGGGGGTTGTCCACCTGCCGGCATGCCTGGCCAGCCTGGGTGAGGGGCTGAGAGCCGTTTTCAGGCTGCCTACAGCTTCCATTGACCCAACGTCTCAGCAAGGCTGGCTGGAATCAGGTTTCTGGGGTTTATTTATCTTCTATAATTGAAACATTGTTACTTGAGTGGAGGCCTAGGCAGGGAATGAAGCCTCCTGTTTGCTTCAGCTCTGTGGCTTCTATAATTGAAACTATGTTGCCTCGAGCAGAGGCCCAGCCAGCCTAGGCAGACAGTTTACTCCTGGTGCAACAGAAGCCTCCTGTTTGTTCCAGCTCCATGGCTGTTGGCCTCCATCTTGGCTGGGTTAATTTGCATACAGCCACTCTGATTGACTGGCGAGTGTGGCTTGGCTGGTGGGCATGGCTTAGGTGTCTCAGAGTGACGGTCATTTTGCATATTACTCTTTTATTAGAGTAGATTCTCTATTATTGTTAACTTTTAAATGTAAATTGGTATATTAACTAAGTTTTTGATGGGAAGGAGATTGCATTGATGACAAATTGGCTGGCTGTTAACCATCCCCTCTCGTGAGATTACAAGTGTATCAGAGAATGTACTATTTATGCATGTAACCCATATAAAGCCTAGTGCCCTCCTGTCTTACCTCACTGTGCTGCATTCAAATAAATATTCATTCTGCACCCAACACAATTTTAAAGAAATTAAAATCCTTACTACAGATTCTTGTGAAAATGTTAAAACAGAATATTTTTAAAACATATAATTTTTATTATGAACACCTAACTTAGTATATATTCTTTTATCCCTGTTATAAGGGGTTAAGGTATTTGAGAGTCTAGCCTTTACCAGACCCCTTTTTATTGGGTCCTTAATTTAAGCCAGTTACCACTGAACAGGACACACCTTTTTCTGGAGAGGAACAAAATGGATGGGCAAACTGCTGAGACTTGGAGAGACAAGACTGTGTCTGGGAGGGATGCAGCTGAAAGATAGGTAGGGAGTTAGCAGGGAAGGAAGGAAGACAAAAGTAACCACCTAGGACAGCAAACTTTTTTTAGGATTAGGATATTTGGGGCCCAAGGACTTATTATGATACAGATTCAAAATACATGATAAAAAAAATTAAAGAGGTATAGCTCTAGTTGGTTTGGCTCAGTGAATGGAGTGTCAGCCCATGGACTGAATGGTCCCCGGTTCAATTCGAGTCAAGGGTACATACCTCAGCCCCATGGGGGAAGCAACCAACTGATGTGTCTCTCTCACATTGATATTTCTCTCTTTGTTTCTCTCCTCCTCCCTTCCTCTCTCTCTAAAAATCAACGGAAAAATATCTTGAGGTGAGGATTTAAAAAAAAATTAAAGAGATACATAAAAAGACACAGTGAAAAGTATATCTTCCTCTCATGCCTGTACTGGCACTCTGTTATCAGTTTCTTGTGTATCTTGATAGACATGTGCATATAGAAAGATATAACTATATATTTATTTTCTCCCAAATACTGTAACATTCTGAAAACACCAGTCCTTGCTTTTTTTTAAAAAAACAAACAAACAATGTAAATTGGATTATTCCATAAAAATTCATATAGAGCTGCCTCTTTTTTCTTTCAACATTTTATGGATCTACCACAGTTTATATAAATTATTGTAGAATAGTTTCAAAGATATGTTATGTAAAGAAATTCTTTGAATTTATTATTTAAAGGATGCATGAGTAACTTCTTAAGTGGTTTCGCTGTGTTTAACAATGCTGCAACTAGGTACCTTTTAGGTACCTATTTTTCCATATGTAAATGTATTTGTAGTTTCAATTTCTATAAGTGGACTTGCTGAGTCAGAGGGTATGTGAATTTAAACTTTTGTAGGTGTTATATATTTATAAATATTAATAAACTAGAGTTCAGTGCATGGATTTATACACCGGTGGGGTCCTTTGACCTGGCCTGTGCCCTCTTGCAATCAGAGACCTCTCAGAGGATGTTGGACTGCTGGTTTTGGCCTGATCCCTGCAGGCCAGGCTGAGGGACCCCACTGGTGCACAAATCTGTGCACCAGGCCTCTAGTATGCATATAAGATCTTCGGTTAATCTCTTCCCGCCCTCTCCCCTCCACTCTTCCCTCTGAGATTCATCAGTCTGTTCCATGTTTCCATGTCTGTGCATTAAGTGCCTGCCCCCGGTGGTCAGTCTGTGTCATAGCTACCAGTCAAACAGTTGAATGGTTGAATGGGCAAACAATTGTTTAGGCTTTTATGTATACAGATTATAAATAAATATAAAAATAATATATTATATATTTAAAATATGATTATATAAAAATAAATTTATATATTTAAAAGTATGAATAATATATTTATAAATCTATGCTTTATTATATTTATAAATGAAAATTTATATTTTATATCCATAAATGGATATGTAGTCATTTTTTCTTCACAGAAGTTGTATCAGTTTACAATTCTACTCTGTTTTTAAATCTTAAAATTTTGTGGTAAATAAGACATGACATAAAACTTAACAATCTTAACTATTTTAATTAAACTTATAATCCATTATTGTTAAATACATTCACATTGTTATGTAACCAATCTTCAGAACTTCTCCATCTTGCAAAACCGAAACTTTGTACCATTAAACAACTCATTTTCCACCCCCTCCATTTTCCACCCCCTCAACAATTTACAGTCTACTTTCTCATTCTGTTAATTTGAGTATTCTATGTAGCTCGTATAAAGGGAATCATACAGTAGTTATCTTCTTGTGACTGGCTTATCTCACTTAGCATAATGTCCTCAAGGTTAATAATCCATGTGTAACATGTGTCAGAATTTACTTTCCTTTTAAGGCTGAGTAATATCCCACTTTCTGTATATAACAAATTTTGTTTACCTATTCATCTGTCAACGGATCCAAGAGTTGCTTCCATCTCTTGGCTATTGTGAATAATGCTGCTATGAACACTGGGTATGCAAATATCTCTTTGATATCATGTTTTCAGTTATTTTGAATATATAGCCAGAAATGGGATTGCTGGATCATGTGGTACTTCTATTTTTAATTATTTAAGAAATGCTCTTATTGTTTTCCATTGTAGCTTCACCATTTTACATTCTTACCAGTAATATACTAGTACACTCCTACTGTGGGTGAGAATGTCCTCTATCTAACACGGTCAATTATAGTATACTAGGAGCCCAGCGTGCGATTCGAAATCACACAGCTCTGTCCACCCTTGAGTTGCCGATCTGGCCCTGCCTCCCTCTCCGGCCCTTAAAGCAGCCGAGGTCACTGCTGATCAGGGCTTCTCCCAGCACAGGCATGAAAAGGCCCCTGCTGCCCGGTCCCCTATGCTGCACGTGCAATCTCCTCCTGTCTGGTTGACCTGTTATGGTGTCCCAGTTAATTAGAATATTTCTCTAATATATCTAATCTAATAAAAGAGTAATATACAGAGAGACAGCAAGATGGCGGCATAAGGTAAACACTGTAAATGCAGTGAACAACTATTTCAGAATAACCATGAAAAGAAAACACGGACACCACTCACACCCACAGGAAGGCTGGCTGAGTGAAAATCCTACAACTAGAAAGAAACTGAGACTCAGAGGAGTGGCGAAAGCAAAGTACAGAGGTACGGAGGCATGCGCACGGGGCTCGGGGAGAGGGCTGGCGCCGGAGGACACGGTTCTTTTCCAAAATGGAGAGAGCCACAAGTTCCCAGCAGCTCTGAACTCCAGTTCCAGGCGAGTTTCTGAGGATCCAGACAAGCAGAGAAGGGGGACTGACTGGCACCAGGAAGAAATCCAAAGCGGGTTTCTCTCAGTGTTGCTTGCAGCAATTACCATGGGACACAGAGACCCTGTGTTTCTTAGCGCAGGGCTGAGAAGCGCCGTAGGTATTTGCTCCGCCCCGCCCTGCAAACCTCCCTGAGGCCCTGCCCCTCCCAAGCTGCCTCAGAGGCTTTTGCATATTAAAGGCTGAGTAGCCTAAGTCAAAGGCTTAATCAACACCTCCTTAAAGATACAAGAGCCAGCCTCACCCAGTGGCCAGAGTGGGACCATCCTAAATAAAACTCAGATCTACAAGGAACACACTCGGGGCAGATGCAGAGAGCACAAAAGCCCCACTGAAACAACTCTTGCCCCATAAGGGTGTCTCCAGCGCAGAAGTTCTCCCACTGTAGACACAGCTGACTCTCATAACCAAGTGGCTTAGAGGTTAATTCCTCTCAGTGATCACCTAACCCAGAAAGGGAAGCAGCCAAAA
This sequence comes from Murina feae, assembly GCA_004026665.1. Taxonomy (NCBI): domain Eukaryota; kingdom Metazoa; phylum Chordata; class Mammalia; order Chiroptera; family Vespertilionidae; genus Murina; species Murina feae. The sequence continues at coordinate 18,012 of PVJC01010258.1, forward strand.
TGTGGAGACAAAGAAACAGGTCACAAATGACAGAAATGGAGGAAAGAAAACGACAGGATATAGAGTTCAAAACCACGGTTATTAGGTTTTTCAAGAATTTTCTAGAGACTGCCGATAAATTTAGTGAGATCCTCAATAAATCTAATGAGACCCTCAAGGATATGACAAAGGACCAACTAGAAATTAAGCATACACTAACTGAAATAAAGAATAATATACAGAGATCCAACAGCAGACGAGAGGATCGCAAGAATCAAGTCAAAGATATGAAATATGAAGAAACAAAACCCACCCAGCCAGAAAAGCAAAAAGAAAAAAGAAAAAAATAAAAAAGAAAAAGGATCAAAAAGTATGAAGATAGTGTAAGGAGTCTCTGGGACAACTTCAAGCGCACAAACATCATAATTATAAGGGTGCCAGAGAGAGAGCAAGATATTGAAAACCTATTTGAAGAAATAATGACAGAAAACTTCCCTCACCTGGTGAAAGAAATAGACTTCCAAGTCCAGGAAGCACAGAGAACCCCCAAAAAAAGGAACTGAGGGAGGACCACACCAAGGCATATCATAATTAAAATGCCAAGAGCAAAAGACAAGGAGAGAATCTTAAAAGCTGCAAGAGAAAAGCAGTTAGTTACCTACAAGGGGGCACCCATATGACTCAGCTGATTTCTCAACAGAAACTTTGCAGGCCAGAAGGGAGTGGCAAGAAATATTCAAAGTGATGAATAGCAAGAACCTACAGCCAAAATTACTTTACCAAGCAAAGCTATCGTTCAGAATTGAGGGTCGGATAAAGAGCTTCACAGACAAGAAAAAGCTAAAAGAGTTCATCACCACTCAACCAGGATTATATGAAATGCTGAAAGGTATCCTTTGAGAAGAGGAAGAAGAAAAAGGAAAGTAAAAATTATGAACAACAAATATATATTTATCAACAAGTGAATCTAAGAATCAGGTGAATAAAAAATCTGATGAACAGAATAAACTGGTGAACAGAATAGAATCAGTGGCATAGAAATGGAGTGGACGGACAATTTTTGGGGGTTAAGGGTGTTGGGGGTGCGTGAAGAGACTGGACAATAATTGTACACCTATGGATGAGGACAGTGGGGGGGGCAATGACAGAAGGTGGGGTGGGAACTGGGAGAGGGGAAAAAAGCTATGGGGGAAAAAAGAGGAACAACTGTAATAATCTGAACAATAAAGATAAATTTTAAAAAAAGAGTAATATACAAATTGACTCTCACTTCGTTACACCCACAAGCCACTCCCACAAGCCACGCCCACTAACCAATCACGAGTAAATATGCAAATTAACTCAACTAAGATGGCAGCAGCCACGGAGCTGGAGTTGCCCCAGGCAATGGAGGAAGCCAGGGCCCTGTGGGCCCTTGAGCTCTACTTAAGGCTACAAAGTTTCAATTATAGAAGATAAACAAACCCCAGATACCTGCCGGGCTGGGACCTTGGATTGCCAGGGGCAACCCAGGCTTCAAGCTGGGGACCAAGGCAACAAAGTTTCAATTATAGAAGTTAAATAAATTCCATATACCTGCTTCCAGTCAGGCACCCCAGTAGGGACCTGAACCCTGAAGGGGCTGTGGGCAGCCTGAAATGGCCATCAGCCCCTCACCCAGGCTGGCCAGGCACGCCAGCAGGTGGACATTCCCCGAGGGATCCCAGACTGTGAGAGGGCACCGACTGGGCTGAGAGATCCTTGCCAAGTGCACAAATTTTTGTGCACTGGGCCTCTAGTATAGATATATACTAGGCTATATATATATATATATATATATATATATATATATATATATATGATCAAATACTTTACTTGTCACTATAATTTACTTAGAAAAGATCTATTCCCTTATCAATGAAAAAATTTTAGGGTTCCTTGCTAGGTTGTGCAGAGGATTTTAAAATGCAACTAGATTGATGCCTACTTTTCTAAACACATGAATTATGTGAAGAGAAGAGGGCAGGTTGTGACTTCATTTCCTCCAAAGACAAAAGGGAGACAAAATTGTTTTCAAGCCTAAATAACTTATTTTTAAGGCAAAGCGTGTGTCATCTCACCACAGTGGTTGACAAAACTGCTCAGTTTGCAAGGAATTAACTTCCAGGCTGACAGATCAGCAAGAATGTAATTCCAGACTTGTCCAATTATGTGATGTCAACCAAAGGAAGAAGGGCTGCTCTCAAGGGGAAGATAAAAAAAGCCAATCACAGAACTAGAACTTTCTAAAGAACCCACTGTCAGGAGACCACCAAAATAGAGCAATAGAGAAAGAAACTCATTTCAGACAGAAACACAGCAGAGCTTTTGCTTAAAGAATGTTGTAAAATCGGTGATGATAATATGCCCCAATTAGATGGCAAATCAACCCTTCCAGTAAAAATGAGTTATCTACCACTATTAAAATAATTTTGAATGTTTACTGTGTGTTGTATCTGATTGACGAAAAAATTCCATTAACATAAAGTGCCCAATATTTGCCTTCCTTTGTATACAGTTGCATTTAGTACTACTTTGTATTCTACTCTTTTCCCTGGACATGATTTTGTATCCCTATGTGCTTACCGCTACATGGTCCAGCACTCATATTCTTACAGTAGATACCTAGTTTATAGAACTTTAAAAATTTATTTATTTTAGAAAAGGAGTTTTATGACTTTCAAATTCATGCAGTAACTGCTGACAGGACAAGGGGAAGTGGGAAAGTGGAAGTTGCCTATGCATTTAAGAGAATCCTGTGAGTGCTTTAACAAACAGATAAGATGTGCTTCAAATGAGCTCATCCATGGTTTGAATGAAAACTGCTGGGAAGGTGGTGCTTAAGCACTTTGTGGTCTTTGATGCAAATAGAGTTGACATTCCCTTTGCTTACTACATTATTCGAGCTTCCTTTCGAAGTTGGTGTACCCAAACCTCAGCCCCAGGTGTTCAAATGGCTGTGCCGAGCCCTGGCCCACAGCCCTGCCTGCACATTAACATTCCTTGGGAACTTTTGGTGTCCAGATATCCAGGCCTTATCTCAGGTCAGCTCCTTCAAGGAGGGGTCTGGGATATTGTTATTTCCTCAAATATAATGAGTGATTATAATGTGCACACAAGGCTGAGAACTACTGGTCAGGAGACTATGTTAATGAGCCCATTATCTGGTCCTCTGATTTCTATAAGCAGATCTGTTTAGGTGACCAGAAAGCAAAAGGTTTACCTAGATTCCCTACTGCTAAAGTAAAAAAAAAACCACCTGAAATGCAAATGTGTTAAGATAGAAATATTTAGTCATTTGTCAAACATTAGTTAAGCATCTCTTGTATGTTCAGTTTTAGGCAATTTGTATAGTATGAAAATAAATAAGACATTGCTTTTCCTGTTTTTACATAATAGAGAGATAAAAAATGTAAATTAATACCAATAATATATAGCAAAATCTGTTTGATTCAAGAGAGATGTACAGGCACAATGCAATGGGAGCTTATTATTACTTCTAGAGGGGAAGAATTTGAGGAGGTAGGTTCCATTGGAGAAGAATTGCATATCCTGAGGTGTGGGAGCAGGCTGGGCGAAGGTGAGCAGGAAGAGAGAGGGAACGCATAGGGAATATATGTGAAACCACTATTTTGGTGTGGCCCCAGCTTGGGTTGCATGGAGCAGAGGACTAAAGGGACAGATAACACAGATTCTGAATTTCAAAACAAGAGTCCTACATTTTTTGTACAACATGTGAAAGAGGCCTCATTAGAGACAATTTCCTTTGGAATGTGTTGGTGGGAAAATCCAAGATTGGAAAATGTTCTATCTTGAGAAAAGCCCATAGTGGTAAAGATGCTGAATCCATCCTTGTCTGGCCTAAGGTTTTCCAGAATTGCTCATTCTCCCGGAGTGGCCTCTGAGAAGGCTTGGTAAAGGCTCTGTGCTTTCCCCCTCTGCCACATTCAATAATGGTTAAAGACTTAATTACCTTTTTATGAGCCCAACAGCCCTAGTTTTCTGTTGCTCAAACACAAAGACATCATTGCCTTAGGCAGGCATTCAACTGTTGACTAGGAGGAAAGGAAAGACAGCAAAGATAGATGAGTGAGTGTGGTATATAGGAGGAGTGGGAGCCAGCCTTGGAGACAAGCCTGGAGGGCTAACCTGTGGATGAAACGAGAAAAGGCAGGTGAATGCACACAACGCTGTGCATAGCCCCTGGTCAGTATAGATCTACCTACAAACATTTTTTCCCCTGAGAAACACCTAGTTTTTATCTTATTTTATCTTTTTAAATGTGTTTTTTATTATTGATAGTATTACAGATATCTCCCATTTCCTCCCTCCTACCCCCCTCCTCCCAACCTCATCCATCTCCCACTTCTTTACTACCTTATTGCCTGTGTCCAAGGGCTATGCATATAATACCTACAAACATTTTTAAAGAATGAATTAAGAACTAGTGAACACAATGAAATAGGACTCCTGCGCTTTTCTTTGTAACTTATTATCATGAAATAATGTAAGTATAGCATATTATCTTTATGCTTTATCAAAACCTCAGCATTCGTGTCACAATAATTTTTTTTTGTATTCTAAAATATTTTTATTTAAAAACAAAGTATAGAAGAGGGCAGAAAAGGCCTCATTCTATGGATGTATTAGCAGAATATACAGGAATATAATTTTATTAACATTTTTATGGATTTCATTCCTGTGCTGGGGGATGGGAGCAGACTGGGAGAAGTCAATGGGGAGAGAGAGGGTGGAAACATGTAATACTTTCAACAATAAAATTTTTTTTAAAAAAAATGCTAATACATATATAATATTCTGTTTAAACTGACACAAAAAAAGGTGAGCCCTTTAATGTTAAAAATCTATAGTTACCAAATAAAAGATATTAAGGAATGTTTGGTTAAATTTACTTAAATTTAGTTGTATGTAAAATAAGCTAACAGCTCAATGTAAGCTCTTATCTATATACATACTTTTTAAAATATATTTTTATTGATTTCAGAGAGGAAGGGAGAGGGAGAGAGAGATAGAAACATCAATGATGAGAATCATTGATAGTCTTCCTCCTGCACATTCCCTACTGTGGATGTGCCTGCAACCAAGGTACATGCCCTTGACCAGAATCGAACCTGGGATCCTTCAGTCTGCAGGCCAATGCTCTATCCACTGAGCCAAATCAGTTAGGGCTCAATAAAACATTAAAAAAAAAAACTATACTCAGTAAAAAAATAAAATACGCCACAATAATTCTTTAAAGGAATCAAACTTACATACAAAAATCTGTGTTGTTTATGGTTTTAAATTTTGACCCATATAGTATATTACCTGGAAACTTCCTTTTTTTATTCAACATTCTCATATGAGATTTACTCATATTGATTCCTGTAGTTACAGTTTATCCTCTTCAATGGCTGTATAAGTGGATCATATTATATGAATACACGGCAATTTGTTTATCCATTCATGTCAATAGACATTTGGGCTGTTTCCAAATGTCTACTTTACAGTGGATGCTGTAGTGATCCTTTCTGTACGTGATTCCCCGTGCAGATGTGAGAGAGTTTCCAGGGCATATATCTAGAAGAGGAGTTCCCGGGTCCTCAGATATGAGCATTTTCAACTTTATGTGGCCAGATTGCTCTTGAAAGTGGTGGCACCCATTTGAACTCTGGAAAGCCATCTATCTACAAGGGCTCCCAGTTGCTTCTAACCAATGTCTGCCACTCTGTAGTGTCCTCTACTATGGTGTGAGTTTAGCGTTTTAGTGGTTCAGTTGTGGGCACTGCATAGGGATCTTTCGGGGGATGATAAAAACGTTCTTAAATTGGGTTGTGATGATGGTTGCACAACTCCGTAAATTGATTCAAAGAATCAGTGAACTGTACATTAGAAACAGGCTCCCTTGCACTGCCTTTGATGTTCCCCTGCTTCCCCCCCGCCTCTGTCCTTACTTGCGCAGGTTTCCTCAGCTTCGCCTTCCGGCTCTCTCTCATATCCACCTTCTCTCTTCCTTCATCCAAGTGAATTCTGTGCTCAATCAGTTCTCCCACTGCAAAAGTTTAGACAGGTTGATATCTAAAAAGTTATCCCTGATTGATTAAGGTTTATTGGCATTTTAAACAGAATCATTAAAAAAATAACTAGAGTTAGGAAGTTTGGAAAGATCTTGTATTAGTTTGCTCGGGCTGCCATAACAAAGCACTAGACATTAGGTGGCTTAAACAACAGAAATTTAATTTTTTTTCACAGTTCTGGAGCCTGGAAGTCTAAGATCAAAGTACAGGCATGGTTGCTTCTGTTGAGGCCTCTCTTTGGCTTGCAGATGACCCCCTCCTTCCCATGTCCTCACATGGCCTTTTCGCTGTGTACTTCAACTCCTGGTATCTCTTCCTCTTCTTTTTTAAAAAATATATTTTATTGATTTTTCACAGAGAGGAAGCGAGAGGGATAGAGAGTTGGAAACATTGATGAGAGAGAAACATCGATCAGGTGCCTCCTGCACACTCCCCACTGGGTATGTGCCCGCAACCAAGGTACATGCCCTTGACCAGAATCGAACCTGGGACCCTTGAGTCCGCAGGCCGATGCTCTATCCACTGAGCCAAACCGGTTAGGGCTCTTCCTCTTCTTATAAGGACACCAGTCCTATGGAATTAGGGCTCTGCCATTACAACTTCATTTAACTGTAATTACCTTCTTAAAGGTCCCATCTTTAAATAGTTACACGGGAGATGTAACTGGCCTAAAACACTGGGGTTTTAACCTATACACTTTGGGGAACAAAACTCAGTTCATAACAGATCTTACAAATAGGTTATTTGACCTTGTCATTGGCAGATGTAGAAGATGCTGAATAGGAAATCTGTAGCCATTCCAAAAGGAAATGATCATTTTACTCATTTGGACTAATTCTTGGAAGAAGCAAAGTCAAATTAGCATCAGAAAGACTTAATCAGAGTACTTTTGTTCTCATGATTTAGTTCTGTGTAATAATTTACCCCCAAAACTTTGTGGTTTAACATAACAATAACAATTTTATTATGCTCAGAGAATCTGTGGGTCAAGAATTTGGGAGGTGCCTGGCTGAGTGGTTTTGGCTCCAGGTCTTACATGTTGTTGCAATTAGATGTTACCGGAGCCAAAGCAGTGGCTTCTGGGACAGCTCTCTTTCTTCATGGAGTCTTAGGGCTCCTCCACATGGAGAATTCATGTGGACCAGTGGCCTTGGGGTGATCAGACTGCTACACAAGGGCTCAACACTCCAAAGACATGTGTCCTAAAAGAATGAGGGTTCCTATAACCTAATCCGAGGCCACATTACACCACTTCACCCCTGAGATTCAAGGGGAGAGAGCACAGCCCCTACCTCTCAATGGAAGGAGCATCCAGATCTGATTATAAAAAGAGAATATGGGATGGGAAATATTGTGGTGGCCACCTTTGGAAAATGCAGTTGGACTACATTTTAGAAAGATTTATTTTAATTGTCATTTTTAAAAATGTATAGAAATGTACACTGGTTGAAAGAAAACTTTCCACAGTTGATGGTACCGTTGCTCTGCCTGGGGCTCTCCTTCATTGGCATCTAAGCAGGGGACAAGCAGCTTTGGAGTCCAGCCTGGCCTTGTCAGCTCTTCATTTTTATGGGTTTGTTCCATGTGCAGTTCAGTTAACTATCTGTTAGACATTATGTTTCTCTTAACTGGCCACAGAGAACATCCCTTCTTTAGTTAGTGGCTGGGGGCTTCAGACTAGCTCAGGGATAACTGATGTTTACTGTTATGGGCTCACCTATGTCTCCTCAAAATTCGTATGTTGAAGTCTTATCCCCTGGTTCTTTATAATGTGACTACTTTTGGAGATAGGGTCTTTGAGAAGATAATGAAGTTAAAATGATGTCATTAGGGTGGGCCCTAATCAAGTACGACTGTTGAACTCATCAGAAGAGGAAGTTAGGACACAGACACACAACAAAGGGAAGACCAAGTGAAGACACAGGGAGAAGGCGGACATCTGCAAACTAGACAGAGAGGCCTCGGGAGAACCCAACTCTGCTGACACCTTGATCTTGGACTTGTGAGGAAATAAGTTAGTTGTTTAGTGCATCTAGTCCATGTTGATTTGTTATATAGCAGCCCTAGCCAACGTATACCGGTAGCCTTATCAAAAATTTGATCATATGAAATGTATTTTGAGTGATGTCTTTGAAGGATTCATTTCTTTGGACCATGTTTTCAAACTTATTTTTAAAAGTAGAAGATGATTTAATTTTTTCACAAAAGTTAATATTACATAAGTTCTCAATCAATAAAATGTACAATAGTATTTAATTGATATACAATTTTCTCCGAAGTTTGAAATGTTACTATATAATAAAGGTACTTAATAGGGACAGTGAAGTGGCCCTGAGGACTTGTGTACTCAAACACCTATGGCATTTGGGCCAAAGATGACTGCCAACCCTAACCTGTGCCTTGCTCACCTGAGAGTCTCTCCCTTACTATCCAATGGGATAGTCTCTTTGCTCACAAAATTTGGCATTATGTTATTAAAATAGCACTCCCACTGCCTCCTCACCCTGAGCCAGAAAAATAGAGATGGACACGTAGCCTGCAGTTCTTAGAAGCTGCTTAATTTATCACCAAACTTCTACTGTTTTCTATATTAAAGACCAAAGGGAAGCCCCAGTGGGTCTGAGCAAGACTGCAGAGTAGTGAAGCAGAGAGATCTGAAGTGATCTGCTGACCACGTATGGTCCAGGGTGACAGGCGTGGGCTCTGGAACCCGAAGACCTAGTTGTGCATCCTGACTTGACCATTACTAGCCATGGGACATGCCAGACAGCTCACCTGAGTCTCAGTTTCCTCATCTGTACTAGGGGGGGATTTGACAGTTCCCTTGTGGGTTCTTGTGAATAGTAAATGAATATAAATTGTGTTTATCCAGAGAATGCTTTGCATATGACTCATTAAATATTTATTTTTCTTCCCTGTAGGAGAGTAACTGAAGGGCTTAAATGAGATAATGTAGGAGGAAGGACTTTGCAGTCTGGGAAAAGTCATCTTTGTTCCAGTTGGAATTATGATGTGGTTTGACATTGACTCATTACTGACTGGTGGGTCTGAAGGAGGTGGATATTTATTTTCCCTTCGGTGAGAGAAAGGGGGTGAGAACATGCAGAGGGGAGCACGGGTGTCCTGGGCCCTGCGAATCTGCTCAGTGCCACTTGTGCAGGCTTGAAAAGATGATGGGTAGAATGAGTTTTGAAAATGATAAGAGCACAGAATCTCAGAGGGAAGGTGGGCGAGGGTGGGTGGGTGGGAGGTGATCAACCAAAGAATTTGTTTGCATATATGTATACTCCATAGACAATAGGGTGGTGAAGGCCTGGGGCAGGGAGTGGGGGTGGGCTAAAGGGGGTCAATGGGGAGAAAAAGGGGAACATATGTAATACTTTCAACAATAAAGAATTAAAAAAAGAAAATGTTTCTGCAAGGCTGTGCAAACTTTTTTCAGTCACCAACTGATCAATTTTATGAATGATTTTGAAATATAATGGAAGGCTCAACAGTTCATGCCCTACACCAAATGCCAGTGTGATTCATGTCAGAATCTAACAAATAATTTCCCGAGTCATTACATTTATTGTTTGGACATTGACATTTTCAGTATTATCAAATAAATGCAGAGTATAGCTAAGAGTCTGTTTTATGGATTTGCCACATTGTATTGGAAATTGTGTTTAAATTTGCAAGGAATATAGTCGTTGGGACGCCAAGAACAGATGGGTTTGAATGTGGCAGTTTTCCTTGAGCAATCCTGAATTAGCATCATAGATATTGAAGATAGCAGACACTAATGCTGCCCTTTACCAAGAGGGACAGCTGTGTCCTTATGAGCTTCTCATACCCACCTGGGAACCCCCCTTGCTGTGGGTTGGGCTCTAAAAGTTCATCATTGCCTCTTCCCTTGCTGGTTTCCCAATAAGTACCTTCTGAAGTTTGGACTGGCAGTATTATAAACACCCCCGCCCCCACTTGTGAAATCATTCCTTTTCTTAGAGGCTCTCCCAACATAAACTTTTTAATGCTATAATTATTCGCAAAGTTTTCTCCCCACTTTTACAGTTTCTTGGGCTGTCTTCTGAAAAGATTCTTCCCTTTCTCTTATCCTTCTGTTTGATGGCTTCCAACTAGCCCCATCTCTGGCACATACTGTGTGAATAGAAATTAACTAACCATAGAATAAATAGTTGCCTTAAGTAGCTACCTGCTCCTTTGTCTGATATTTCTCATTTGTGGGGTTTTGTAGATTTTCCATTCTTTAGGGTTTTTTTGTTTGTTTGTTTGTTTGTTTGTTTGTTTTTATCATGAAACTCTGTTAGGAGCCAATCACCTTACCAATTGATGCCATAGCTTATTCTTTGGAGAACAACCTTCTGGAGGAAACTGGATGGGAACGGGTAATTTTAAAGGAAAAGAGTAATGATATGAGTGACAGAAAGATTTCCAACCTCTGCTTCACAGTTTTCTTAAGAGTTACAGACTGAATCAGAGGGCAGGAATAATGAAATGCTTTGCTTAGTTTCTTAAGTATAGGAAAGAGCAAATTGGATCAAATTTGTTCAGTTGGAGATTTAAGGGGGAAAAAGGGCATACTCTTGATTTCCATTTTGGCTGAATGTGTGTGTGTGTGTGTGTCCATGTCCTACCATCAGTGATGACAATGGATATTAGAGATTAGAAGGAGGTGATGTTGAAGAAAGATGGAAACTCTGAACCAGCTCATTCTCACTGAGTCGGTGCTGGTTTTAAGACCTGAGACAGGGTGCCCACTCTCTCAAAATCTCTTGTTTAATAGAAAAGTCAGGATGTTTAAAGGGGGAGATAACTGCAACGGAAGACCATGTGTGCTTAGAGCCAAATGAGACCCATTAACCAATTCAGGATTGAGAGCTGGTAGGGTAAGGGAGCTGCCAAGGGAGGTGGGCCTTGAAATGGGCCTTGAAGGATGGGGAGGGTTCAGAGGCAAAGAGCATTCTAGGTAGGGGAAGGCAGAAGTTCCCAAGGTCTGTCTAGAGGGCAGGAAGCAGCAGTTTGCTGGCACCCAGGCTTTGCCAAGGAGAATGGTGGAGGAGAAGCCAGGGGGAAGAGAGAGAAATGAGTTGGGGTATATGGGAGGAGCCTGTGGTACATGACACATGGAGGTACGGAAACGGTCATGAAGAAAGGAGCAAGACGGACCTAGGACACTACAGGAAGGCAGCTGGTTTTGCATAAAGGCCATGCCTCCAAGTAAGACCCTTCTTCTTACTTTCAGATTTATTTTTTCAAATAGAATTTTAAATGCAAACAAAAGTTGCATGAACAGAACAAAGGACTTCTGAAATTACAGACCACCTGTGAGTATATATGCCAGTTCAATATTCTATCTCTTCAAATACTCTGTGTATAATTCCTGCAAAGCAGCTCATTATCCACATCACACAACACGTCATGAAAATCAGGAAATTAAACCTGGTTCATTACCAACATCTGATCCTCAGACCTCATTAAATTTCGGCCAGTTGTCCGGACAATGTCCTTTACAGCAAGACGGTATGCTTCAGAATCACACAGTGCGCTTAGCTGCCAGGTCTCTAGTAAGGAAGAAAGCCTGGGAGAGAGAGAGGAGAGAATAAAAAGGAAGTTTGTGTTTTTTTTTCTTTTGTTTGTTTGTTTGTTTTTACGATCACCCTGACAGGGAGTAGCAACAAATGGTGCTTAAAACAGTATTTTTCTTTTTAACGTAATCAACTTTCAATGATCTGCCCCGACGAGTGGTAACATGGACACATTTGGAATACTTCTGGATTTTCTAATGTATTTTGCAGCATTTTTATAGCTATTTTTTCCCTATCTGGTTTTATTTAACTTACACAAGCACACCTGCAGGTCAGAGAACCAGTAGAAGCTGGTTCCTGTGATCTTTTAATACTTCGCAAAGTAAAAAATGGAGATTTTTTTAATATTGCACTTACTTGGAAGGGGGTCAGTGGAATGTAAGCACAGCTCTTATCAGAGACTTGCTCCTGAGCTTGGCCTGAGCAAACTCCATTGCCAGGACTGGCAGATGCTGCTGTAGTTTCCTCCGTAGCCCAGAGACCCAGCCTTGCCGTAACTGCTTATTTAATACAGCTTTCATCTTTCATTTCGAAAAATGAGTCATGTAGAGTGTGATAAATGCCCCTGAGCAATTACTTACCCACAAATTTGTCTTCCTCTGATAAGACTGAGTATTTTCTGCACAAAAATGAGAATTTTTAGATAAGCGACCTTTTGTGCCTTTTTGTTTTGAGTTTTTGGCATCGTTCGTTCATTGATTTCTTCATTCAGCTTACATTTAAGTGAGCATCTACTGTTGCCATATGGGTACACATGTACAAATAAGAATAATTTTTGTTCTCAAGGAGTTTGCATTTGACCTGGGGAGAAAGGTAGATGTTGGAAATGACCTTCATGGCAGAGACTGACCAAGGCCAGTGGGCCCAGGTGAAGAGCCCTGTCTTTGACGATCAGGACAGGTGTTATGGAAGGAGTCCACTGAATGTGCAGGGGGACAGGTGCCTTCCACTTAGAGTAAAGTTGGGGACTCCACTCTAGGCTGGTTCATAACTTACTTACAGAGGAACATATGAATTCCTCCAGTGCCATGTATTTCTTTGGAATTATGCTGTTCCCACCAGCTCTCTAGTGTTAGGAGGGGCGTAGCAGGCAATACATTGATGTATGGAACTCATAGTCTTATAGGCACTAAAGCAGGCAGAGCCCTTTATGTACTCATGAAGTCATTTAACACCTTCACTGTGCAAGCAGGGGAATGGAGGCCTTAGGAGATGAAGTTATTCAATTGGGGGAACCCCGCTGAGCTGAGTAGACCACGGATCCCCTCCCTTTGCCTCAGTATGCACTCCATCACTCCTTGTGGCCAGGCTCAGTGTGGCTCCAAGACTAGGCCAGTCACCTTGGCTCAGGAACCTGAAAAAGGTGCTGAGGTGATTTTTGACAGCTGTTCTGTGGTTTAGTGCAATTGATGCCTGTAAAGGGACCAAATACACTGGGACTGTCAGACACTATTGCTGTTCCTTTGTAGACCTGTACCTGAGGGAGAGGACAGTCTTATAGGGTCTAGGGAGTGGAGATGCAGAGTAGGGTGAGTGGAAGGCTGGGGTTATGGGGGAGGGGTGCCTCGAGGAGTTAAAGATTTGCCTGGGCCTCTGGCCTGGAGGTCTCTTCCTCTAAGTCAGCGATTTTCAACCTTTTTCATCTTGTGGCACACATAAACTAATTATAAAAATTCTGTGGCCCATAAAAAATATATTTTTTGCAGATCTGACAAAAAAAATAGGTATAATTTTGATTCATTCACACTGGACACCTATGTGTCCACTGTTGACATTTTTTATTTGATAAGGGAAAAGAGGTCAGTGCCCTTGACTAAATAGTCAGGTGTTGCATGTTTTAAAAATTCTTGTGGCTTACCCGTTGGAAATTGCTGCTCTAAGCCTTTTCTTTACCAGCCTCCCTCCCTCCCTCCCTCCCTTCCTCCCCCTCTTTAACATCTAAACATGCTTATTTTTTAAACCTATATAATTAAAGCTTAATATGCTAAATATCTGGTCGACTGGTTGGCTGTTCAACCAATCAAAGTGTAATATGCTAATGATATGCTAAGGCCACTCAACTGTTCACTGTGATGTGCACTCACCACCAGGGTGCAGATGCTCTGACTGATAGGTTAGCTTGCTGCTGGGGTCTGGCCGATTAGGACTGAGCAAGATGGGCCGGACATGCCCTGGTGCCCTCCCATGGTCCCTTCTCAGCTATCCAACCTCCCATGTCTCTCCCTGGCCCCGATCATGCACCAGTGGAATCCCTCATCCTGCCCTGCACCCTCTTGCAATCTGGGACCCCTTGGGGGATGTCAGAGAGCTGTTTTGGGCCCAATCCCATAGGGCAGGCTGAGGGACTCTCTGGTGTATGAATTTGTGCACTGGGCTCCTATCCTATATAATAAAAGCCTAGGTGGCATCGTGCAACATTGTCACAAGATGGCCACTGTGATGTTGTTACAAGATGGCCACCACAAGATGGCTGCACCCACATCATCACAAGATGGCTACCACAAGATGGCCAGCAGGGGAGTGATTAGGGGGTGATCAGGCAGGCAGGCAGGAGAGCGGTTAGGAGTCAGCAGTCCCTGATTGTGAGAGGGCTGTCCAATTGCCAGGTTAGGCCCAATCCCACAGGGACCAACAAATGGACATTCCTCATGGGGTCCAAGATTGGAGAGGGGGCAGGCTGGGCTGAGGAACACCCCACCCCATGCATGAATTTTGTGCACTGGGACTCTAGTTTTTTATATAATTATTGATTCACAGAATGTTGCAAAAGAATACCCTTCACCCAGTTTCTATAATGGTTACATCTTATAATTTCTTGCCTGTTTTTTAAAAATCTTAAATTTCACCAACCCCAGCATTATCAGTCCAATAAGTGCAATCCTTAGGCTCTTCCTTGGACCAAAGTCATATTTCTGCAATGCAAGAACAATTTCATTTCCTGGATTCCAAAGTCCTGAACTCTCAATGACAAGAGGGGAAATTATGACTTTCTTAGCCAATTCTAGATGGAAATACAGGTGCAGACAGAATGATCCTGAGCATGCTAAACAGACGGCCGCCATATTTAGTGAGGTCTACATGGACTCTTGGGTTTGGGGGCTGAGACTTGACTTGATCTTTGGCACCCTGGGGTGGTAGAATGGACAGTGGTACTGCCAAAGCCTTTGGACCGTTGAACGGGACCATCATTGAGTCTGCAACCGGGGGCACACCCTGCAATGGGAGTAAATAAGAAAAGTCCCTCTGCCTTTGCCTCTTCCTGGGTCTCTGGCCTGGGGGTGGTTTCTCCAGCTATCCCTGGTGAGACCAGCGTCCTCACTAAGTCATCACCATGTCACTGACCACCCACAATGATGCTTCCTGTTCCAGGAGGTCTTCTTCAGGAAACACAAGCCTTTTCACCATGCCCTTACTCCTCAAATCCATGCTACCTACACAGCTGGACCAGTCTTCTGAAACCCCGCCTTGCTTGTGCGCGTCCAGGCTGAACAATCTTTACTGGCAGCCCTTCTGCTCGTCACCCTGATACTGAAGCCTCCAACCAACCTTTCTGGTGTCATTTTTGTTTGAATCTGGAAGGTCCCCAGAGCACACCATGCTCATCTTCTTAGGCTCTCCCTGCAATCACCAACCACCTTCTCTCTCCAAGGTGTGTCTACCACAAGCTGTGATCAAACCCCAGCTTCTTCTTCATCAACTTTGGCCCTGACCATTTCAACCCAGAAGGGGAGCTCTATTTCAGGGTTACCACCACCAATCAATGTGAGAGTTTCTTCCCTCATTCTTCTTCAACAACCCCACTGGGCAATTACAAGAAAGGTGCATACATTCTATGACATGACACCTTTCTGAGGCTTCATTCTTTACATAATACTCCACTAGGGGGAGTGGGCAGCGCTGCCAAATTTGAGGAGGGGCCCACAAGGACTGAGAAGTAGAGAACAGCCTGGCTTTA
>PVJC01010258.1:33728-44186 GCA_004026665.1 Murina feae
TCCCTCTCCCTCTCCCTCTCCCTCTCCCTCACCTTCTCCCTCTCCCTCTCCCTTCCTCTCTAAAATATATTTTAAAAATATGTATTTAAAGCAAATTAAAAATAAATATATATTTGCTGCTTGAATGAATGAGAAATACTACTCCCTGTGTGTATCAACTCTTAGGATGTGGCAGGGCAAGTGAAAAGCAGATGTAACTGACCCTTACTGGGTGGTGACCTCAGATGGGAGATCCTGCTCACTCTGTTGGTGAGGCAAATGGGAACACTGGAAAAGAGGAAGGAAAACTACACCAAGAAATGATGAAGACACTTGGTTTTATCCAATAAATGGGCTTACTTTAAAGAAAAAAAAATACTTGGGAAAAGGACAGATAGGCTAGTAGGCATGCAAAGAAAAAAACAAACACGTGTTTTAGAGCCAAATGCGGTCCCTGGGCTTAGGATGGTGATAAATAAAGGAATGATGTAGATGAATGAGCCACTGTAAAATACTAGATGATTCAGAGTTGGGAGCCAGCCACCTGAAATCCTGGGGGGTTCTCGAGGTAGCTTGCTGTTCTACAGACTTAATTACCACTGTAACTCATGACACATAATTGCGTGTCAGATGGGCTGGTTTTCACGCTGAACTGCAGTCTTGTGGAAATAAGTGATGCTTTTTCTCTCCTTCCCCTGCAAACTGACCCACCAGCTCTGATACTCATCTTGTTATTCCTCGTTCTTGTACTTCTTAAGCTGACATGATTTCATGTAGATCTCCCATAAAACTTCTTGACTTGTAGCATCTTACATTTTTAGGGTATGTCTGGTTAATTAAAATAAAGAGAGAAGTCAAATTCTAGAGAACTTTGGTTTAAAATACACTTACTGTAATTTTAATTTAGGAGCTTTGACATTTCTTTTTTCTATAAATAGAAACTTTTATTACCTTTATCTCACCCTGTTAGATCCAAATCTCACTACAGTGCAAGGAACTGTGAATAGAAAATAGATAGTTTCTTTTGAAATAGGAAGTAGAAAATAGAACCAAAACCATGTAGAAAAATCTGGGGGAATTTTATTACTTAATCATGTGATCGTTTTACTGAATGGAGCATAAGTAGTCCTTAAAATTTTTACATCTATTTTTTCAAAGAGTCAGCCTTCATTACCTTGAAGTCATTTAAATTTAAATTTAAAACCAAAAATGGCTCACAATGATCAAATTCCTGAACATGAGACCAGATGTTTAGAAATTATTTCTAATGGAGGACTTTCTCAGCTTTTCATGAAGATATGTCGATAGGCCTCCCACGAACCCGAGAGCATCTACGAGGACCTAAGCAAAGAAGTGTGTAGTTGGAGATTTATATTTATAGCCCTTGATGAACTGAATACATTTACAAGCTGCATTCTGAAATCATAATGATCTAATGTGAAGCAATCAAAATCCCAAAATCATCTAATCAAGAATGACATCAGAGGCGAACCTCTCTAGATGGAGTAGGTATAATTCTCCCTGTAAAACTTCGATTAAAGCAGATGTTCTAATTCTGTGGATTAAGTCAAGGAGTGTGGAGCTGCTTGGCCGGCCGGTGCGGCTCAGTGGTTGAGCATTGACCTATGAACCAGGAGGTCACGATTCAAATTCCTGATCAGGGCACATGCCTGAGTTGTGAGCTCGATCTTCAGGGTGTGTTGTGCAGGAAGCAGTCGATCAATGATTCTCTCTCATCACTGATGTTTCTATCTCCCTCTCCTTCTCCCTTCCTCTCTGATATCAATAAAAATATATATTTAAAAAAAGTAAGTGTCAAGCTAACTTGTCCAGAAGATAGTTACTTAGAACAGGTAAACCAATACGAAACTTGGTTTTCTTACATAAAAGAAAGAGGTCACTCATACCTCATGCCTCCATCACTTAGCTCACAGCCATTTCCTCAGTCAGTTGCAGAGAAGTGGGCTACCAAGCAAAAGTGAGGCCAGTGCCAGGGGAAAGGAATGCTTTCACAGGACAGCCTTAGGGTGATCCAAATCCTGCAGAAGGGCGAATATTCTCTCATTTATGGGTGTGTCTTTCCCTATTCTTTGTCTCCCAGTCCCTTTCTATAGAACCCAGAACCAAAAAGAACAGTGGCAAGTTCTTTCAGATTCCCAGTTCCAAAGAGTAGCTATTTTGGTTCATTGATCAAGCAACACATGTGAGTTCCAAGTACAAGATGTGTATGCTTTACATGTCATCATTGGCACCTCCCTTAGGTGGGCCAGCTACGGCAGGATGGTGGGCATGGAATGGACTGACACTGCCCCCGTTACTGCAAAGTTTGGGCTCCAGCCCCTGATCTAGAAACAGAGTCGACAGGTTCCAAAGGTCTGTTGCTAACAGTTTACGCAGTGTTGTCAGAAGCTGCATTCATTCCTTACTGTTTTCTTATTGCCTTTATAATAAATATTTACAGATTTATTGCATACTTACTTTCCAAATGGATAGACATTTTTAGAAATGTCATTTCCGAAAGTGCAGAAGCTATCTGGCACATATACAGTGTATCATACCATGTGTTTTCTGACAAGAGCATCATCGAAACTGTCTCCGTAGCTTATCTGTGGAAAGTCTAGCAGTACATTGTATCAAGTTTATGGCCCCATTCTTCTCCTCTATGCTTTTTATTTTTATATCTGACATAGGGAAAATGGCAAGATTTTCTTTATTTCCTAGCAAAATAATCTGTAAAAGCTGCAGAAACTTCTCTCATCTTAGATGTGCAGGGGGAGATCCTGTGCTCCACAGCTTGTCCCCTCCCTTAAAGAATCTATTTCTAGCATTATTGTCTGGTCATCAGAGTCTTCCTTCTTAAGGAGAGGGTAGGATGGAAGGAGAAAATCATGTAGGAAACTGTTAGATGTCAATGTTTAAATTATAACTTATTATTTTAAAATATTTTTATTGATTTCAGAGAAGAGGAGAGAGGTAGAGAGAGATAGAAACATCAATACTGAGAGAGAACCATTGATTGGCTGCTCCTACATGCCCCCACACGGGGGATCTAGCCCACATGTGCCCTGCCAGGAATTGAACCGTGACCTCCTTGTTCATAGGTTGATGCTTAACCACCGAGCCCACCAGCTGGGCAAATTATACTGTACATTATTTTTAAGATGCTTTGATTTTAGACAAAAAGTGCTGCAAAAAAAATCTTTTGGACCATTTTGGTATCATCCTATATAATAAAGAGCTAGTATGCTAATTAGACCGGATGGCAGGACGACTTTCTGAGACGACCTTCCAGAATGACCAATGGACAGGGGGCAGGGCCCCAAGGCAGCCAGGGTTGCGAGGGCCGAGCCCCTTGCACAAATTTTGTGCATTGGGCCTCTAGTAATGTCATATGAAACAGTAGGTTGGCTATTTCTCTGGGAAACTATAAAACTGTTCTAATACCTGCACAAAAGGAGTTTCTATGGCATTCTTAGAATTACAAGATAATAAAATTGAATAGGGCAACACCTTTTATTGTTGTCTTGGTTTAGAAAGAATTAGGTGTTTTGGATGTGGGATACTTTGTAATTTTAATAAAAGTTCAGTGTTTCAAGGAATATTTATAAAAATATCCATGAAAGCTAAGGAATAACATTGTAGTTTCTATGTGAGAATTTAGACTCCTATTTATGTGGGGTTGATTTGGATAGCTCACAGCAGC
Source organism: Murina feae (assembly GCA_004026665.1). Taxonomy (NCBI): domain Eukaryota; kingdom Metazoa; phylum Chordata; class Mammalia; order Chiroptera; family Vespertilionidae; genus Murina; species Murina feae. The sequence goes on from PVJC01010258.1 coordinate 37,411, forward strand.
AATCAAGGTGCTATGTACATAATTGTTAACTCGACTTTGAGGTGATATAGGAGATCTAGTTTCTGATCTTTCTTTTTGACCTGTTTTGTTCCCAAAAGAATCCCTGATGTTAGAGAAATGACACCACTAGAGGAAAAATAAGATAAAAGACTGGTTATGTGTCTATTTGTAATGAAACCACAACTAAGACCAATAGATGATGTTTCAAGGAGGGAGATTTTGATTAATTGCAAAGAAAACTTCCAAACCATAGAAGCTTTTAACAATTAAATGGCCTTCTTTGAAAGATAGAGAGCTCCCTATTAATAGATGTGTTCAGGCAGCGGCTGCCCGATTATCCAAAAAAGCTCGCTTTAGAAGGGATTCCTACATTGTGTTATCTGACACCTTAGTCCTCAATCTTATCAAACTGAAAGCACTTTAAGAATCAGTGAGTGTTCTATCAATTTACATACATAAAATTTTATTAAAGTACGATTTCACTAATTTGTAATTTGGGATAATTGGGCTGAGGGCTTTTACTACATAGAACATATTATTTCCCTTATAAGAGTATAAATAAGATTAGATGAAGATTTTAAAAACACGTAAAATATGCTGCTGTGTATAAATGCTCTAGAAGCATCAATTTATTTAGAAAAGTGATATATCCATTATAAATAATTTATTAAATATTGATTTCTATTAGATAATTCCTCTTAGTATAGACTTGAAAGTAATAAAACTATTTCTTTGGACATCTCTAATCTGAAAGATTTTTTCCCCCCTTTTAAAATAAGCCTGGCCCAGCTGGCTGGTGTGGCTCAGAGGCTGAGTGTCAACCTATGAACCAAGAGATCACAGTTTGATTCCCGGTCAGGGCACATGCCAGGATTTTGGGCTCAATCCCCAGTGGGAGGTGTGCAGAAGGCAGCTGATCAATGATTCTCTTTCATCATTGCTGTTTCTATCTCCTACCCTCTCCCTTGCTCTCTAAAATCAATAAAAATATATTAAAAAATAATTGAGTCAGATTTTACATATATTTATCTACTTATGTTAAGGGTGTTTTTTTTTTTTTTTAAAAAAGTAAAATAAATGCATGCCAGAGATTTTATTTATTAATTCATCAATTAATGAGAGAACCAGGAAAATGTTATAATTAGTTCAAAGTTGAATACAAAGACCAGATATATTTATAGGCCATTAGGAATGGCAAATGAATTTGTTTAAATAGATGCAAAACTGACTTCTACAGTGGGAGAGGGATGTCTGTTGAACCTCCACTAGGCAAATTGTTGCATTTCTCTGAACAGGGATTAGTTGACTTGCTACCAGGCTTCTACAAGTTAACTTCTCTTTTCACAGTGGTTAAACTGCGTAATCAATGACAATGAATGGCAGAGAAAACCTGAATAGATGAACTAGTCAGTAAAACCACTAGATTTCAAACTCCCAATTTCCCTTCTTTGCACACATACTATCTTTATATCCAGCCTCATCGCTAGAAAATTATAGTGATGATGTGTTAGACATAGCATCCCTATCTATTGATATTGAACCATCTCTCTCTATGTTCAAGACTCAAGTAAACTCCCAATTCTAATAATGCAATGACCATTGTGTGAAAGAGCCCAGATTTATTTATAAGATGAATAAAATGATCTCATGGAGGACAGGAAGATTAGTGGATGTAATATTCACTAAGATGCAGGAATTTTGAATAGCTTGTCCAATGTCACAGGGTTGTCAGGAAGAAAGCCAGGGTATGGATGGAACCAGGTTAGTGCTCTCAAACACCATGCTGTATTGCTTCAGCAGAGTAGAAGTAGACTTTCTGGGACATGGACAGCCCTAAGATTCTACAAAAGGAAAAAGAATCTCCCATGCAACTACGCAAACTCAACACTCACAGAGGGGACAAACAGTCTCAGTGTAGAGACAGATGAATGAAGTGCCTCACCCAAGATTATCAGATTAGTTGGCCATGAAACACATGGTCTTTTAATTTCCAACTCCCAACCTCTTGTTCATCGCTAGCTTATTCTTGCAGCTGACATCGAGGAGAAAAATGAGTCTCTTTTACGAGTTTTTTTTTTTTTTTCTTAGAGCTTGTCATGCCGCAGACTTTAATGTTTGGAGCTCATGATAATATGTGGTCTCTGCTAGAACTCCTGTGGTTTGACAATCAGCCTCTACTAGAGATTATGGCAGCTTTTGTTTTCTTAAAAAGCTGGTCGCTCTGGGAATTTAGGCTTGAGAGAACAGAAGTGAGGTTGGTTTGGCTCCAACAAAGCAGTCAAGTGTAACTAATACTGTGTTATTAGCTTGGGGTGAAATTTTCAACTTTCAGTATCTTGACGAAACATAGACAATAAAAATTGCTCGCTGACTTTTTCTAACCTTTCTAACCTGTATTTTACTCCCTAAGACCACGACCTACTTTGCATTCTCAGACAATAAGCTAGGGAGGTTGACAGGATGGCTTCCCCCCATAAACTAAACAGCTACATTGGTAAATTTAAGTCTTGAGAAGTCTTATATTTTTCCATGTACTGAAATGTTCTTAATGACAGAGTGTGATTGTTGTCAAGGCTCCGATGGAGTGAGAATCCTGCATGAAGAGGTTCTGGAAAAAAACCTAAGGAGCTGAGCTGGTCAAATCCCCAAGTGTGCTAAGAAAACATTTCCTGCATCCCCATGGATATTTAATTAATCTAATTGTCTTGAGATGTTCTATTTAAAACTACAGTAGGAATGAAACAATACCATGTATTAAAATCACAGTGGTCTTAGTCAAGGCCCATTAACATTGCAAGGGTAGAACTCTATACACATAGCTTCATTGGGGTTTGTCTAGCATTTCTCTCCTTTAGGCATTTCGGAAGGCATGGAATATGATGTATGACTTTGCAATGCACTTTCTGGCTGTCAGGACTTAAGTGATCAGGGACAGTGTGTTTTCGCAATAATTGTAGGAAATAAAAGGAATTCGATTTATTGCTACTTCAGATTCAATTTCTGGTGGAAAAAGAAGGCTGTGGGAAGAGTCAGGACCAGCTCATAGCCTGGTAATGAGATCAGCATGAAGATACCTTCTTCCGTGGGTTCTCCAGAGCTCTCATTGTCTCCCCTCCCATGCCCAAACCCAGGATGCTTTCCCCCAGGAATTCCCCTAAGTTCCTGACTTATCAGCTGGCTGTTTCCTGATTGCAGACGCCCTGGCTGGAGAGGACAGCACGTATTACAGTTAGGGGAGGTCACACGCTGGCCTGAGAAGGTGGAGGGCCAGTGCTTGGTGCGAGGTAGTGTGCAGACTAGAAAACTTACAGCATCAAGGGTGTGGAAACAGGAAGCACGTGTGTAGTTCAGCTCGGACTCCAGAATTTGAGGAAAATGTTTAAACTCACTAAGTACCATTTTTTATCACTTGGAAAATCAGAGCATTGGGCTTATTCGTAATTCTCAAACTTCTTTTAGCCTCCCAACTAAGTCTCCACAGGAAAACATGCACGTAAGTGTTACAGATGAGCAAAGAAATGCCGAGCATGCTTCCTAGAGAAAGGGAGGAACCCATTTATTAACACTAGTGACTAGTGGACTCTGGGAGTAATTTCCAAATCAGAGTGAAGTAACATACAGAGGCTCCACTTTTTATAATCTTCTGGGGTCTTTGTCTTGCAGATATGGTTCCACACCCTTGTAGGTTTACAGGTAGGCCCCCAGTGTTGGGATTCCCAGGTCATATCAGATGATCTGTCCTGAGGCCAGCGATAATGACCTTCCCCCTCCCCCAACCAGGGTAGTGCATTGTTCAGTTTTTATGGCCTGACATGCCTTGCAAGACCAGTTTCCTCCTCTTAAGTACAATAAGATAGAGTCGAGGTAGAGTTACTCTGTTTGAATGGGGTAAGCCTGAGCCCCACCCACCCCCTGGGCTCTCCCCCCAGGCATGTCCCTCCTTGGCCTCATTTAGCCTTAGAAGGATTCTGAGAAATACCATTTGAAAGCATGAGATCAGAAGCACAGTGAGGATTCTACAGGATTCTCCCCAGTGGGGGTTACAGTTACAAAGTAGAGACCCTTCCTTCCACATGAAGAGATGTAGTGTGGGCCTGGCCTGGGAGACTCAGTGGTTGAACATCTACCTTTGAAGGAGATCATAATTCAATTCCTGGTGGGGGCACATACCTAGGTTATAGGCTCTATCCCTAGTTGAGGATGTGCAAGAGGCAGCCAATCAGTAATTCTCTCTCATTATTGATGTTTCTATCTCTCTCTCCTTCTCCCTTCTCTGAAATCAATAAAAACAAAAAACAAAAAAAGAGAGAGAGATATAGTGTGTGAGGAGAAGACAAAGGCAAAGGAGAGTAAATGTTTAGAGGACAGTTAAATGTGACATTGTTCTCACCAAAAAGCACTGTTATCGTTGCCTTTACCCAGGACTGTGACCTTAGAACAGTGAGTCTTAATATTTTTGGTATCTTTGCCCAGTTTGATGAAAAATGCCCATAACAACCACAACATTTGGAAAGTGATTCCAGGTCTTTCAGATGGCCAAAATTCAACCAAGGGTCAAAGACCACGTACTGATTTAGTTGGTAATCTCAGATCATCCAAAGGCACTGGTGATTGTCCTGAGATCCATGCCAGGGGTATTGCATTTTTAAGCAGGACTTCTGAAGATGACAAAACTCAAAGGAATGGCTCTAACACTGAGAATTTGGGGGCTCACTGGTAGGCCAATAAGAAGTTCTTGTTAATAGTCTTAGGAAAAATAGATAATATTGAACATACATTACTATTTTTATTGACTTCTTAATGTTATCAGGATCATCATCCCTTATTTATTTATTTATTTATATTTTTAATTCTCATCCAAGGATCTATTTTTATTGATTTTTACAGAGAGGGGAAGGGGTTGAGGAGGGAGAGAGAGAGAGAGAGAGAGAGAGAGAGAGAGAGAGAGAAAGAGAGAGGTCAATTGATTTCCTCCCATATGTATTCTGCCTGGGGATTGAACCCAAAACCTAGTTTTGTGCCCTTACTGGGACACACAACTGAACCACCTGGCCAGGACATTATTTCTTTTTAAAATGTGGCATACTCATTGTAGGAGTAGTCTGTGTTCCCTCCTCATCTGTAGATCATCTCTAAAGATGGCAGCCAAAAATTCCTACCTATGAACATGCATGCTCCTCCTCCCATTAAGTGGTGGAAGCAATTCCCTCCTCCGTCTGATTTCAGCTGACTTTGACTTGTTTTGACTGACAGACTGTGGCAAAAGTGACACTAGGCCAGCTATGTGTTTCACTCGTAAGCAGTCTGTCAGGCTCTTGGCTCCAGCTTCTTACGCTCTAGCTGCTAGATAAATAAGCTCAGGCTCCACTCCTAAATGATGAAAACTCACAGGAGGGAGGTTCTGGAAGAGGAGAGGCCATCTCGGATGACTCCGGTCCAGCTGAGGTCCCCACTGACTGCTAACACAGGAGCAATCTCTACAGTCTCTACATCAGGGAACAAGGAGTTGCTACCAGGCCTCCTCCAATCCACAGAACTGTGAGGAATAATGACTTCTTGGTTTAGTCATTAGGTCGGTTATTCAATAAATTCCTGAAACATTATTTCTCAGGCAATTGTAGACAAACAAATTTTTTTAGATTTCCCATAATGCAACTCAAAATCCTGAAGTTATTTTTAAATTGTTGAGCTATTTCCCTACTACTTCACATTTAATAATAAAATTTATTGCTTCCAAGTTGGGTTCTCAGAATCACACAGAAAACACACATATCACCCGCTGACCAATGAAGACCATCTGTCACCCACGCATTCCCTTTGAGGACTGAGTTTTTTAAGGAGCTCCTAGGACTGGAAAGACCCAGTCACGTGATTTTCAACTTTACGATGATATAAATAAATACTTCGCTGCCTTTCTTTACCTCAGATAAACAATGCAAGCTGTTTTTCCCAGGGAAAGATTTCTGGAGTGAAAAACACAAATGGCTTCATTGTAAGGGTAGACTAGCTTTTCCATTTAAGCTCTTCCAGTGATTTATTGGTTATTTTGTTGCCTGTTTGGAGTGTGTCATCACATGACCATAAAATGGTTCAGTAAAAACCAAGACAAAGTGAAGCAATGAAAGCAGGGATTTTGTGGGCTTTGCTTGCCTAAGAGGTTGTGCTCAAAACTGGAGACTGTTCTTTTTGTTCCTTCGATCTGGCTTTGTTCACCAATGACTGGTGCAATAAAAGCACACACGAGTAGCTCTTCCTAATGGAAATGGCACGATTTATGTGATTGTAGTCCTATATGAGCCCTCCTTCTACTCCGCATACCCCACATTGTAGAGGTTTGTCAGAACCCAGAACACAGGAGCATATTTGCTGGGGCGGAGCCATGCAGTTTAGAATAATTGTAGCATGAGTGACTTTTAGTGACTTTACCTGAAAATAACTTTGCTGCTACTGCTGCTATGGTGGTGGTGGTATGTGTGTATATATATATATATACTAGGGGCCCGGTGCACAAAAATTTGTGCACTCGGGGTGGAGGGAGTCCCTCACCCGGCCTGTGCCCTCTCACAGTCTGGGACCCCTCAGTGGATGTCCTATGATGGCCCCAGTCTGCCAGGCGCCTTTTGTGTGTGTGTGTGTCACCACTGGGGACCTGCCCCCAGCCACATCTGAGGCTCGGAGCAGTCCTCCTGTGTGTGTCTACCTGCTGGGGACCTGCCCCCAGGCACACCGTGGAGGCTTGGAGCAGGCACCCCCTCTATGTTGATCTCTCAGACTCT
>PVJC01010259.1:0-32418 GCA_004026665.1 Murina feae
ATTTTTTTCTGAAGGTAAACAACACGATTTAACAGCCTTTAAAGTTAAAGCATACAGAAAAGGCTCAAGTACATTTCAGATCCTGGGTTCCTAACTGAACACATAAAACTGTGAGTTTACATTTACAGTGGTAGCCACTCCAGAGCAAAGAAGGACACAGATGGCTTTTGTTTTCTCCAAAAAGACAGACAAGCTTCTGAAACCCTCCTCAGAACAAGAATTTGATGTACATGCCGTCATTTTTCCCTTTGATGTCAATAGGAATTAAATCTCAAAAATATACAAAGTGGGGAAATGTCAGTATGTCTAGCTCTTAGAGAAACAGCCAAGCTTCAGACAGCTTTGCCGGGGAACTTACAGCAGATAAATGATTCAAATACACTTCCCCATGACACGGCCTCCTATTTTAGTTTTATGATATATCTGATGGCTGACTGCCTGCATGAAAGATTTGAGTCTGATAAAACCCTGCCTCTCTTTAAGTACATGATAGCTCCTATGTTAAGTCCTTCTTAAATGTATGGTACATCTATTAAATGAAAATATATGTATAATTAAAAAATAATTATAATTTCTGGGGGAAAAGCTATTTGATTCTCTCTAGGGAAACAACTTCCTCTAGGGTGGAGGGAGAGTAGGCCCATCACTGCACAGAACTTTAGCAATTATCTATTCACTACGAAGTAATTCAATTTTATGATGAGCTCCCATTCAGTCATGCAGGCAGGAAAATTTAACTGAGTCACCGGAGTTCCTTATGCAGCCAAAACTAACACAAGTTCATGGCATTTTCCCTGGTTCCAAGATACCTTCAGGGTAGGAGGAGCCTTCGGGTCACTGGCCATCTGTCCACACGTCTTCACCCATCTCCAAATTACTGTTAGTTCATTTTCACACTGACATGGACTCCGCAGGCATGTCCTCTTCTCCACTCTCCCTCCCAGCACAGAGAAAACTGGGAGGAATCATTGTTGTTGCTATTCCAACAAAAGGTAACTCTAAAAAATAAGGGTACTTTCCGTATGTTTCACATACAGTTCTGCAGCTTTTTAAAAGGATTCTTTCTAATGCTAAGAAAGGCAGTGAGGCATCGGGTTGTGAGTGTGAACTCTGGAGCCAGCCTGCCTGGGTTTGCAGTGTGACCTTGGGGAATTTACTTGACCGGTCAGCACCTCAGTTTCTTCACCTGTAAAATGGGGATAATGCAGCTATCTCAAAGGAGCTGGTCTGAGGCTTAAAAGGGTTAGCATACTATTCAAAGTACAGTATCTACTGAAACTTAAATATTAATGTAACATAAAATATATAGTGCACATCTATTTTTCATGCATCCAACAAAGGGCCTGTTGTGAGTCATACGCTGAACCTTCCATGATAAATAAGTTGGGGATGGTTGAGTTAAATAAGTCAAGATGGTTGAGTCAGTGAAGGCCTTTGAAAGAGGTTAGCACAGGCTGAGCGAGAGGTTCGGGGTCATTTAACTCTAACCCTGGAACTGGAAAAAAAAAAGGAATTTGCTTATTTGGAAATCACGGAGCATGACCAGGAGATTGAGCAATATTGCTGCTTTAGAGAAAAATAAGGTTGAAGACAAAAGTCAGGGCCAAGTCATCAAAGCCCTCCTGTGCCCAGGGAAGGTGGTTGATCTTCAGCCTGGAGGCTAGAGGGAGCTGCGGAGGAGGAACACTGACTCCTCAGGTGATGCCCAGATGTGTCACTGTGGTGGGTGAAAAACTGCAGGATTGGGACAGGGTCATGGCTACTCCTCGGGAGGCCATCGCAGCAGCCCAGGTTGGGGAAAAATAAAGAACTAAATTAAAGCCGTGGCAGTGGGGACAAAGAAAAGAGAACAACCCTGAGAAATATTCAGGTCACAAAACTGATCGGTTTTATGGATGTGGGGAATGAGGCATGAGACACCCAAATTCCTCACTTGCTCAACTAAGTAGATGACAGAGGAAGGAGCAACCTGGAGAAAGTTCTCTATATATAAGATCTCTACCTGTGACTCTGTCACTTACTTCCTCGGAGAAGGCTTCCCTCATCCGCTCTCATCTGCCTAGATTTGAGTCATCATTCTCCATCCCCTCCTCTGCCTCAGTTTCCCTCAGTGCATTTATCCCTTCCTGGCATCACACTCTCCTGCTTTCTGTCAGCCTCCCCCACCAGAATGTAAGTTCCACATGTGCAAGAACGGTGTCTGTCTTGTTCACTCCAGAGTCTCCGGAGAACTGTGTGCCTGGCACAGAGTAGCAGCTCAGTATACCAGCTGAGTAAATCAATGACAGGTTCCGTTCGGGACATACTGAACCTTAGGTTTCCACAGGACTTACTAAGTTTAGTAAGCAAAGGAAATAGGAACCCCATGCTCAGGAGGAAACCCCGGACTATCCCACAGTTGCGGAGTCATCAGCATAGTGATGAGTATCAGTGGGTGTGAGGCTAGAGTAGTGTCCCATTGAGGGCAGAAATCAGAGTGAAGGGGAAAGGAGCCAATAATGAATTCCTGGGACCTTCTTTTCAGGGAGAAGAAAAGGAGACTGGAGAGAATCTGGAGTAGTTGAGGGAGAATCAGGAAGCAGTGATGCTATGAAAGCTGGAGAGGAAACAGTTTCAAGAAGATTGGATTAGCAGAGCCCAAAAATACAGAACAGCCCAGAGGATAAGGATAGGAAAATGCTCTGTTGTTTACATCATTCTGTTCTCTCTCTCTCTCTCTCTCTCTCTCTCTCTCTCTCTCTCTCTCTCTCACACACACACACACACACACACACACCCTCCACTTAAATAGCTAATGGAAAACGACAAGATTAAAGAACCAGGGCATTTACTTTTGATCCTTAACCATAATTTCACAAAACCAATCATTTATTGCCTGGAAATGTATAGTGCTGCTCATTAAAGTTTCCAGCCTATGTTTACTGTCTTTTACACATATATATCCATCCGACCAAGGGGGAGCAGGTGGGTGTAACTCTGAAATATTACACAAGTGCACCAAGTCCCAGGGGAGTTGGGGAGGGAGCAGACTTGCTTTAAAGCCCACCCATCCTTGGAGGGTACAGGCAGGAGGTGGTCCAGGCCTGAGAGAACGCATCTCAGAGCTGAGTACCCCCCTCTCCAGCAGATGGCCCAAGTCACTGTCTCAGGTGGACTGTTGACGAGGAGAAAGGAAAGGATGGACAAGCTGGTGGCCTGTAGGTTCACAGTGGTTCTTAGACTTGCTGTACATCAGAGTCACCTGGGGAGCCTTCAAAGTATAGGACCTGGGCTCCAAGTATAGGACCCAAACATCAGTATGTGTTTCCAATGTGCAATCAAATTTAGCACTTTAATGGGACCGTCTAGCCTCGGAACAGTGCCACACTCAGTTCCCACGGGTCCCCGAGAAAGGCCAGTGGTCATTGCAGAGTGCGGGGAATGTTCCCGAGCCTGTCTCGTTAAACAGTACAAGCAGCATCCGTGTCACATAGCTGCATTATCCTCACCAAAAAGGGAATCATCAGCCAAAAAGGGAATTAGCCATTTCCTAGGAGATACTGCTTAGGGCAAGACAGTTTGTCCTTATGCTCCTCATTTGTTCTCTGATCCATTCCCAAGAAAAGTTTTAGTTTATTGAGGACATACTCATTGCTCTCTAAAACCTAATATCAGTATGGATATCTGTGAGAAGCTTGGTGGAAATGCAGAATCTCAGGCCCCACCCTAGACCTGCCCCCAACTATAAATCTTGCTGATGGCACAAAATGTATAAAATAGGAGAGGAAGAAATGCTCATAAACTGACAAATCATTGAGAGAGATTTGGGGGAAGAAGCAAAACAAACGTGGTGAGAGTGGAAAGTTATAGAAGCGTGATTCATTTGAAATTGTTTTGTTATTTGTTTGGATTTTGTTTTGGTTTTGGATTACCACCAGAAAGTGGCTAAATTGGATAAGGATTAAAAAAAACTTTAAGGATTGAAAACTGAGGGAGTAACCAAAATCTTGAGAGCAAATAATCAAGAATTTCTGCTGTTAGCCCGATAATTAACTTAGTGAATGTACAGGACACTGATTACCACATGATTTTTGCTGCCTCTATTTTCTCTTGTTCAAAATTATACGTTTAAGTTTAATCATAATAAGGTCTCCTCTTGCTCAGAACTATCCTTCCAAGTATCCTTCCAAGACCTTTGAAATCAAATATTTAATCACAGTAGTTTCAAGTCACACACAGTTAGGAATTGTTTAACCACTAGGTGGCAGTGTTGACCCAATAATGCTAGAAACCAATATAAACATCCTTTTTCATGGTATTTTGTGACTTATTTAAATTTGTTTTTCCAAGGTCAGGATATACGAAAAAAGATGAGAGATTGCAATGCTGTGCCGAGAAGACCGAGAATTGACATGTGTGGATTTACAAAACTATCAGTAAAGAGGGGGGTTGGAAGTTGCAGCAGAAAGAAAAGATGCGGCATGGAACAACAGGGTCCCAAACAGCCCACCAGGCCCACGAGCTCCGGCCATGGTCTGCCAGGGAGGAAACTCGGTGAAACTGGACAGCCAGAGGATTCCTGACCCCAGCATTGCTCCCGAGGAGACTGCTGGCCCTGCATTGCTCATTGCTAGTATATCACCAGGCTTGGAACCCTGAGAGGGGCAAGGGAAGCTCCCCTGCAGATGACAAGAATGTACTGGAAACCATGGGCCTGTAAATGCTCTCCAAAGAGCTGTAGATTGGCAGGAATTCTAAGTGCCTCGCAGATGTGAATTAACTGGCAGTTTTCCCCAAACCTTCTATGTCAGGGGCAGCCGCAGGTACTCATGAAACACATGGAGGTTCTCCACCTCCATCTGAGTGACAAACAAACCACTCAAACCCAGAAAGAGAGCCTCGTTGAAAATGGTAGTCACCCCACTAGTTCTCAGATGCCTATGCTGCCCTGCCCCCACAGATTTCGATAAAGGGCAATCATTTTCCCATTGAAACAAGATTCAGCCACATTTACCATCGTATTCATGTTCTGCTCAGGTTCGGTGTGGTGCTGGAGGCTTCACCCCTTCTCTAGGAAGATCATATTACGTCCTCAATTTATTCTCTATCCTATTTCAAATTATGGATATTCTCTGCTTACTCATAAGTAGTTCAGTACAGCCAGAGGGTTTAGGCACTAATTGTGCTGTTTGTGTGGTATGCTGGCTTTCAAGCCAAATAGCCCTGCCCTTTATTGCTATGACCTTGGGAAGTGTATCAGGAAAACAATGGACTGCTTTTAGTTCTAAGTCACACAATACCCAACAAATAATGGCTGAAGCAAAACAGTAAATTATCTCATACAACCCAAGTCTGGAGGCAGTGCCTGGCACTCCTTCAACAGACTTTAACTGGACTCAGACCAGCGCCTAAGATGCTCCTGGCCTCTTCCCTGTTGCCCCCAAAATCAACTCTGAACTTAGATTCTCTTTTACTTAATAAATGTTGGTTTAGTGTTACTATATTCCAGGAACTATTCTAGGCCATTCTGGGGAAAACCAACATCCTACCACTAGCTACCTCACCCCCACCAGCTTTGGATATTTCTTTATGGAACACTTACCTCACTCAGGAGAATTGTGCCAGATGGTCTGAAAGGTAGAGGGTTTGAAATTGACGATGTGGGCATGTCAGAAGGAGGTGTAAGATGTTGATGGTTTCATCTCAAGACAAGAAGGGGGTAAAGGCTAAGATATAGCATAGTAAGGTTTCTTATCTTACCAAAGCCCATGAATTCAAGGAACTATAGGACTTTCTTTAAATGTTCTGGACAATAGGTGAACATGGGATCTTTATATGACCCTGGAGTCCAGGACAAAAAGACTTCAAATGACAGAGATTGAAGTTCCTACCCATTTTGCAGAATAAAAAAATAGGTTAAATTTGACTTAGACAAATAAAAGAATCATGACAGTTCTTCCGCCTTGTTTGGTGGAGTGAAATTAATACAACCCTTTGTTTTATACATGAGGGAATATGATAGCGCAGTGTTCCTTCCACCTGTGAGTAACACATACAGATGAACAATGAACACATAGAGATGAATTAATGCCTGGGCCAGCCAAATACCAAGGTCATCCCTTAGTAACAGGGGGAAATTCCAACAAGACCTGAGTCCACATGGGACAGATTTAATCTATTGCTGATGCTGGTTCCAGGAATGGTCAAGGTTGTTTGTATGTGAATTATAATTTAGTTGGCCCACAGACTCCTTCCCTATTAAGGTGACCAGACGTCCCGCTCTTGGTGGGATAGTCCTGATTTTTAACAGTTTGTCCCTTGTCCCACGGCATTTTTTTTTAATTTTGTTTTATTGCTTAAAGTATTACAAAGAGTGTTAAATAAGTCTCCATTTTTTCCCCTTTACCTTCCCCCCTCCTTCCCTACCCCCCCAATGTCTTGTGTCCATTTATTATGCTTATATTCATGTATATAAGTCCTGCAGTTGATCTCTTAACTCCCCCCCCAACCCTCCCCAGCTTTCCAGCTATAGTTTGACAGTCTGTTCAATGCTGTTCTGCCTCTGTATCTGTTTATGTTTATCAATTTATAATGGTCTTTATTGTCCATAAATAAGTGAGATCATGTGGTATTTTTCTTTCATTGACTGGCTTATTTCACTTAGCATAATGCTCTCCAGTTCCATCCATGCTGCTGCAAACGGTAAGAATTCCTTCTTTTTTACAGCAGCATAGTATTCCATTGTGTAGTTGTACCACAGTGTTCTAATCCATTCATCTGCTGATGGGCACTTAGGCTATTTCCAAATCTTAGCTATGGTAATTTGTGCTGCTATGAACATAGGGTGCATATATCCTTTCTGACTGGTGTTTCTGGCTTCTTGGGATATATTCCCAGAAGTGGGATCGCAGGGTCAAATGGAAGTTCCATTTTTAATTTTTTGAGGAAACTCCATACTGTCTTCCATAGTGGCTGCACCAGTCTGCATTCCCACCAGCAGTGCAGGAGAGTTCTTTTTTCTCCGCATCCTCTCCAGCACTTGTTGTTTGTTGATTTGTTGATGATAGCCATTCTGACAGGTGTGAGATGATACCTCATTGTTGTTTTGATTTGCATCTCTTGGATGAGTAGTGACTTTGAGCATGTTTTCATATGTCTCTTGGTTTTCTGAATGTCCTGTTTTGAAAAGTGCCCTTTGCCCATTTTTTGATTGGGTTGTTTATCTTCCTTTTGTTAAGTTGTATGAGTTCCCTGTAAATGTTGGAGATTAAACCCTTATTAGAGATAACATTGGCAAAAATGTTCTCCCATGTAGTGGGTTTTCTTGTTGTTTTGTTGATGGTTTCTTTTGCTGTGAAGAAGCTTTTTATTTTGATGTAGTCTCATTTGTTTATCTTCTCTTTAGTTTCCAATGCCCTAGGAGCTGTATCGGTGAAGAAATTGCTTCGGCGTATGTCTGAGATTTTGTTGCCTTTAAATTCCTCTAGTATTTTTATGGTTTCCCATCTTACATTTAAGTCCTTTATCCATTTTGAGTTTTTTTTGTGTGTATGGTGTAAGTTGATGGTCTAGTTTCGGTTTTTTGCACATATATGTCCAGTTTTCCCAACACCATTTATGGAAGAGACTGTCATGGCATTTTTAAAAAGTCTCAATTACTCTTTGTAATATTTTAAGTAATAATAAAATAAAAATAAAAAAAGAACCCCCCCCAGTCAATGGCCGCTTTAAATGGGTCACCTTATACTACATAGTAGCATTTCAATGTCTCACAAGTTTGTTGTTCATCATTAAAATTCAAGAAGATGCATCTTGACTCAGTTTCTCAGACTCTCATTGTCTGTTTTATCCTGATGAAATGGTGATTACAGACTCAGCTCCTGGCTAGTTGGAAACAACATATAAAAGGACATTTCTCCTTTGAAGACATGTGTGTAAGTTAGAATAAATCTGTCAGGGATTAAGAGGCATTGGCACATTTTAAGATGATCTCTGTCAGTATGTGAGTCCAAAACTTGAACCTCGGATACTTATATCAGGGGAAATTCTCACGTGGCTCCACTGAAAGGCATTCCCTCCAGCTGCCACCTGTCTCCCTTGAGACTGCTGTACGTTTCTAGAGTTGATGCAAGCACTCATAGGGTAGAAAGAACAGCAAGGGGAATGTGGTTTAGAAAGCCATTTCTGGAATTATTCTTGGCACAGCACCAGTGGTATGGTGGTGTGCATGACTGAATGTGTCTGCTTCTCCTCCTGCTGTGACTCACCCAAGTCTGGGATGGGAGACCCACGGCCACACGAACAGTGCATCGTGATAACATGACTGCTCATCGCAGCAGTCATCCTGCTCAATAGCCCTCAAAAATGGGTAGCATCTTGAGGTATAATAATAAGGTTCTTGTTATCATCTAAAATCACTTCTCTTTTATGGGGTCAGTGGAGAAAGTTATGATGTCCAAGAGAAAGGCAGGTCTCTCCCACCCTCCTCCCCCAACTCTGGCCCATCACCCTTCATTATCTGACCTATAGTCACATCCCCAAGTATTCCCATTCCAGACCAATCTAATATCTTAAAAGAAGGAAGATTTTCCTAGTCACATTGTGCCCAAAACAATAATATAGCATATACTGTTATATATACATAAGGCTTGATTGTACAAAGTGCTCCCACACACATAACCACATATGATCCTCACCATTACCCTGTAATGTTGTTTCCCAAAAGACTGTGCATCACAAAATTCTTATATGTCCTCACAGACCAAGGCTTCCCAGCTATTTGTCTTGTGACAATTCTCTTTTTGAGAGGGCAAAGCCTGTACCTGACATCACCAGGATGTGTAATCCTGCAAGGCTTGGGCCCTTCCACTCCCAAGGGATAATTTATATGAAATAAGAAAGGGAGGGGTGGGAAGTGTATGATTGCTGCAGTCTTTGTTTCGCCTTGTGTCATGAGAGTTTTTCCAAGGTCATGTCCCAAAAACCCCAATGAGAAAGGAAAGCATTTATAACCAGATTCCATCACTGTAGATCAATTTGAGTACAAAGAAAGGAGGCAGTTACCTTACCCTTGAAAGAAGTTCGGAGTGGACCGTGTCCTGGGAGCTGGACTGTGGCTGACTCTCTCCACGTCTGCCTCCCAGGATTGGTGGCTGGAGCGAAGAACTTCACTGTTCCAACATGTGAAACAAGGTGGAGGAAGCTTCACAAGTTGAAAGCTGAGAAAACAGTATGGACAATGTCTGGTATTAATTGATGTTTTGAGCATAAAATAAAAGACTTCATTAGGAGAAAAAGAAAACCCCTACCTGATGGCAGTCTCTGGGAATTCTGAACTTTTCATTCATGTCTTATAAAAAGAACCTACTAGTTAATTGAAGGCAGGGCAAGAAAAGGGTCATGCTTGAGCTTCAGCGTAAATTAGTTAGGAGCCATTATATTTCTTTTGCAGATGAGAAAACTGAGACTCTGAGAGTTGAGAACTTTCTTTTTCCTCACATATCTCTCCACGTCAGGGCATACACAGAAATTGATCATTTTGGTACAGTTCTTCCTTTCATATATATACTAGGGGCCCAGTGCACAAAAATGTGTGCACTCAGGGGGTCCCTCAGCCCAGCCTGTGCCCTCTTGAAGTCTGGGACCCCTCAGGGGATGTCCACCTGCTGGCATGCCTGGCAAGCCTGGGTGAGGAGCTGATGGCTATTTGCAGGCTGCCCACAGCTCCCATTGACCCAATATCCCAGCGAGGCTGGCTAGAATCAGGTTTCTGGGGTTTATTTATCTTCTATAATTGAAACTTTGTTTTCTTGAGCAGAGGCCTAGGCAGGCAAGGAAGCCTCCTGTTTGCTTCAGCTCCATGGCTTCTATAATTAAAACATTGTTACCTTGAGCAGAGGCCCAGCCAGCCTAGGCAGACACTGGTGCAACGGAAGCCTCCTGTTTGCTCTAGCTCCGTGGCTGCTAGCCGCCATCTTGGCTGGGTTAATTTGCATATCACCACTCTGATTGGCTGGTGGGCATGGCTTGGCTGGTGGGTGTAGCTTAGGTGTCTCGGAGTGGGGGTCAATTTGCATATTACTCTTTTATTAGATTAGATCTATTTCAGAGAGGAAGGGAAAAGGAGGGAGTGATACAAATATCAGTGATGCAAAAGAATCATTGATCGGTTACCTCCTGCATGTCCCCCACTAGTGATCAAGTCAACAACCTGGGCATGTGCCCTGACCAGGAATCAAACCGTGACCTCCTGGTTCATAGATTGATGCTCAACCACTGAGCCGTGTTTGCCAGGCCTTTCTTTCTTTTATTGACAGAGTAATATTAACTTTATCCATATTAATACAAATTGTCTTTGAATTCATAGATCTTTTTATGTCATTTATTTCCAGATAAATCTCTAATTTATAAAAGTATGTGCATTGTTAGATGAACCACCTCACTCTGAGCTTGAATCCTATCAAAATAGCCCATCAGCTAACATGGGACAGAAGTCTCACACACATGTGACTGATGTAGATCACACGCTCTGCAGGCCAGCCCAGAATTCCCACCCTAGCCCCATAATTCCCACTGACCATCCACACCCTGGACTGAGTTATGTCCATATTCAGACACTTGGAACATGTTTCTTTCTACAGGCCATGGGGCACTTACCCATAATAGACAGGGTTTTGCCTGTCCCTCTCTGCTAAAGATGAAGTAATGGCAGAGCCCCTATTGGCTATACATAGAGTAATTTATTGACAGAAGACCCATGAATACTAATACAGCTGACTGCGCTCCTCTCCTGGGATACTGTGGGCCTCACCCTGCTGGGTCTGCCTTCTGAGGCCACCTGGACAAGCTTGCTATCAGCCAATGGTGCTGTGCCTGGGGCTTCAGGCACCTTTTGACAAAGATAAATATTATTGCTATGAACACTCATGCACATGTTTTTTGTGCAAATATATATTCTCTGGTTTGGTACACTCAAAAGAGTTCTTTCAAATAGAAAGCTTTAATAGTTACTGTCCCTGGGATTTACTTTGGTCCTATTGTGTCATGGCTAAGAATTGATTCTCCTTTATTCTTAAGCATTTCTAAAAACCTGATTTTCCCAAGGCAATGGAGTTCTGGGTTGAATGAAGAAGGTTTTCTACTCAGCATGCATACGAGAAAGCATATTAATCTATTTCAAAAGAGTATTAGACTATGCATTAATATTGGTTGGTCACTCAAAGCCACACTTTGCAATTCTCTGAGCCAACTTGCAATTCTCTAACTGGGGAAAATGAATTAACCACACCCATGCTCCCATTCCTTAAATAGTTGTCTTAAGAAAAAGCTAAGAAACACAAATTACTTTAGTTCTGCTCTACAACATTCATTACAAAGTTCAGTTCTGTGCTCAAAGTAAGCTTAAAATCTCTAACTCTCAAATAAAATCATCAATGAATGAGTAAATGTGTATTTGACTAATCATAAGGGAATTAATAACTCTTCAGCCCAGGTGGTGTGGTTCAGTGGTTGAGCATCAACCTATGAACCAGGAGGTCATGATGGATTCCTGGTCAGGACACATGTGTGGGTTGTGGGTTGGATCCCCAATAGGGGTTGTACAGGAGGCAGCAGACCAATAATTCTCTCTCATCATTTATGTTTCTCTCTCTCTCCCTCTTCCTTCCTCTCTGAAATCAATAAACATATATATTTTTTAAATGAACTCTTCAGACAAAAAACAACAACAACCTTTTCTGATATATTTTCTACAGAAAAATGTCAATCAAACACTGGATATTAAATATATATAAAGTGTTGTACTCTACAGTAATAGTCCTAGAAATGCAAAGTGTTTTGGGATTATCGGGTGTTGTTTTCAAGATCAGTTTGCTAATAATATTTTATTGCTCATAGGAATAGCAACAAATTGAACAAGGTGGTCAATACAAGCTTGAGGTCCTCTGCCTCCTGGACCAACACAGACTTTCTCATGGAAGTGCCAGCACTCGTGTTTTACCCAACTCATTGGCAGGACTAAGAATCGAAGAAACAAAATGGAAGACAATGAGAAGAGAGGAAAGAAGAAAATAAGAAGAAAAGAAGGTAACTAGACCTGACGTCAGGTGGTTTTCCCCAGTCACAGAAGCACTCAGGCTCAGCTTGCTTTATTCCTGACCACGCCTGGAAGTTATCTGGTGGCGCTGGACAGATCACTTCAGTTTCTATTGCCTCAGTTTCTTGGTATATAAGTTGGGGCCAGCATCACTGTCCCTTAACAAGTTCGAATAGCATTTGAGGCAGAAAGTTGGAAAGGTTCCACCTGGGCCCATAAAGGATATTTACAGCTCCCTTGAGCAGATTGGAGCTAAAAGTATCATTATTTTTTTGTAGTCAGAAAGTCAGAATCCATCCTCCATCGTGTTTTAAGCCTTTGAAAGAGCTCTTTGTTTTTCTGCCTAAGCTTTGGCCCACAGGGAAAAATATTCTGCCTTTCAAAAGGTTTCTTTCATAAACAGGTCATTCTTTTTAAGTGGGGTTCACTGACTATGTTTATTAACATGTAGTCACACTTAAGGAAGGTTGCATTTGGTTCTGGGAATAAAGCAATGTGGGCAGCCTGCCACCCCTTAGCCTAAAAAGAAATATTGTCTACAACAAGGCCCAAGGCATTCGGAGAGGCCAGCACTGTTGCAGGTTGCTGCTTAGGTCTTGCATCATGCAAACCAAGCTGGGCAAACAATGCCGGGTGTCCCCAAGGGCCCTCAGCCTAGCCATGGCCAGAGGGTGGAGCCTTTCTTAGTCACTGACATGATTTCACCGGAGAGAAATCTTCTGTCAATAAAAGGAAAGGTAAAGGTCTTCAAGTTGATGGACAGTAGAAATTTAATTTAATAAGCTGTCTTTCCATGTTTTCTTTCTGGCCAGTGGTTCAATTTCCCCTCTGTTCTTAAAGTTAAACATCTCCATCTTTGATTCATGTCATGACTGAGTCTGTCAACTCTCCCTCTTTTTTCCTCTGATCTTTGATCTCACATCTGACTGCTTGCCCTAATTTGGGCTTTTTTTTTTTTTCTTCCAAGAAACAAAAATCATTTCAATGAAGGGCATCTTCAGAAATGTCTGGCCCTTAATAAACCTCAAGGCAGGGGCATTCATTAAATTCTGTACAAAGTTAAATCAGGTTAGAGGGTACCCCCAGAGCAGTCTTGGATGAAGACAGCAAGGGTGTCTGGAAGAGGAACGCCAATAACATTGACCTCCAGCACCGGGAGGAGCTGAGTGGAGGTCACAGCTGGAGAGGACTTCCCCCTCCTCCACTGGGGCTTTGTCCCAGTGGACTTCCCCCCTCCTCCACTGAGTGCTCACCAGTCACCAGGAAGCCTAGTGCCTGAAGCAGATGCTCTGCCTTAATGTAAGGATGTGTATTGCCTGCCTTTTGTAGTCCAACCCCTTCGAGTTTCATTCCAGAAGCATGAAATTCTCCCTGGCCATATGAGCCCAGAGACAGATAGAAGATTTATTGGAGGCTGAGAAATTAAATCCTGGCCACAGCTGGATGCAACACCATCCCAAGGCTGGATGGTACTCTTCTGAAGTCCTGAGCATTAGAGATGATGCTACCCCCTTCTCCACTACTTACCATATGTACTATCATAATTCTTAAAAGATCTAAACCTTGAAGTAGAGAAATTTCAACCAAGTTCAAACTCTTACTGTGATAATGCAATGCATTATTAAACATAAAAAAATTTTTTTCCAAAAATTCTATTTGTTTGTATGTCCCCATCTACTGGTGATCTAAGCATATGCTCCAATCTGTCTACTGGGGATTCTATCCCTGGCTCTGCCCACCTACACATACCCACCCATTATCTTTCATTTGACTGGTATGACTATTTGAAGTCAAGTGTTTCCATTGGAACAATCATTCTTAATGTGACTTTCTCTCCCTGACACAGCTCTGAAGAAGCAGGAGTAGATTTTTCTAACATTGTTAACATAGAGTCAGTGTATTCATTTCATAATCATTTCTTGAGCACCCTTGATGTTCCAAAAGGACACAGGAAATCAACTACTTTACAAGGATAGTTAATGCGAGGGGCAAAGTCACATGTGGACAAAGTCTTGAGAGATGAGACTGAAGGTGTCTAAGTCACCCAAATAGGCTGTCAGATATGTTCTCCTTCAACTAGACTGTAAGCTCTATGTGAGCAAAGCTAGTGCTCTATTATGACTTGCCAAGTAGTGTTGTGCATACGTAATCCACACAGCTATGAGCAACAGCCCTGGAAATGATTCTCAATACACACCATTGAGTGAATAGATGAATAAAATGAAGCTCTGGAGAATCTGGCATTTAATCTTAATCCTTCATCAGAGAATATCATTGAACCAACCCGAATTTCTGCCCCAGTCATATGTAAATTTCAACTGAAGCTTATGAAGTGTGCTTCTTCACCAGGTTCAGCACTGGGAGATAGAGTAGGAGAATGGGGGAAAGTAAACAAATACGGTTAATTTGGAGAAAAGATTATGTAATTGTGTCAAAGATGATGTGATTATGTCAACTGCTAATTTTAAAACCACATTCAGCTCCAAGTGAGGTACAGACTTGCAGAATGCCCCGTTCACTAGTTCCTTCTTAACTCTCCTACCTTCTTAGATCTTCTTTCTTTAAAAAAAAAAAAATCAGTGTTTTTATGGGGAGCAGGGATAAGGTTCAAGTAATAGAGATTAAGAATGAGAACCTAAAAAAAATCAATGAAGGATTAACAACCACCACCACAAAAATGAGATTCAAATTGGATGGGTCAGAATCTCCATGTTCCATGCTCCTAGCACTGCCTATCTGTCAGGCTGATAGAAGTGTTATGTAAGCTGCCTTGAGGAACCTCATCCTGCCATATCCTGTCACAAAAGTGGAGCTGGACCCAGGCACGAGAGACAGGGATCCCAAATCATGTGCTTTGATAATTCCCACAGTTCTCTGGACCTCTGGTCTCTCATCCATGAAAAGGAGGGGCCCCAGCTCCCAAAGAATCTGACCATCTACATGGATTTTCCTGCTTTCATCCATATGGTCAAATCCGTACTGTCGTTACTGAGGAAAAACCATATCTGATGTTGTTTAATTACATTCATTTGGTGAAACAGGTGGAGGTTTTCAAAATCTAAGAAACATGAAATAATTTAGGAGTTGGGGAGGCAGGATGAGGCGGGACCCTGATTATTACAGCACTGAACATGTTCTTTCAGGGCGAAATTGAATAACAGGGGCTCTGTGGACCTGTGACAGAAACCTGGTAAAAACAGGTGGTTTGCAAAATGCAGGTTGCAGTTAGGGTACAGTTGATTGCAGACAGCCAGGCAGCAGTTGCACTGAGAGGACCTTTTCAGGCAGTCATTTCTCACGTTTCCTCACAAGAGGGCAGTGCTGCTTCACAGTTGTAGCCTTTGAGAGGGCCACAGGGGAAAGCAAGCTGTGCGCCCCAACTGTTTAGCCCAGCAGGAGTACAACTGAAGAACTTTGTTTTGTAGCAAAGGTTACCTTTGGTCTTCTCAGAAGTTGACTGCGTGATCCAGGCAGAATAGCCACAAATTCTCTTGCTTCAACCCTGGAAATGAAGGAATTGAAAGAGAATCATGTGGTTGGGACAGGAAAATTATATTAATGAAATCCTTTTTGGTGATCTAATGTACTTTCTCGGCACTTGTGGGGATGATAAAGAATCATAAGAGACATATAAGAGCTTAGTACAGGGTCTGTGACATGGGCCTATCCTCAAGGGATACAAGGACATATTTTACAGAAGCATGTCTTACAGATGCAATTAAAACCTGATAGCATTCGGACTTTGTGGACAAATGAAAACACATTAATCAAACCTAAGAATTACTAAGACTGAAGTCTGAAGAATGAGATCTCTCCTCACACCTCTACGAATGTCAGTCATCAATACATCAGCAATAAGTGTTGGTGAGAAAATGGCACTCTCAAGAACTATTGGTGGCAATGCATATTAGGCAGCTACTGTGGAAAACAGTATGGCGTTTCCTCTAAAAATTAAACTACCTATGACCCAGTGATTCCATCTCTGGGAATATATCTGAAGAAATCTGAAACACTAATTAAAAGAAATATATGCACCCCTATGTCAATTTCCCCATTATTTACAATAGCCAAGATCTGGAAGCAGCCCAAGTGTCCATCAATAGATGAGTGGGAACAAAGCTGTGCTATATCCACGCAATGGAATACTACTTGGCCGTGAAAAAGAAGGAAGTCTTATCTTTTGCAATGCATGAATGGACCTGGAGAGTATTATGCAAAGTGAGATAAGCCATTTAGAGTGAATTAGTAGTTTCAAGGGCTGGGAGAGGGGTGAATTGGGAGTGATTGCTAATGGGTATGAGGTGAATTGATCAGTGATAGACTAGAAAACCCCCACAGCAGAAAGGACTTCTGGGTGATGGCCAGCCCGGAGGCACCTTTTTTCCTGTCTAAAGCTAGAGAGATTCATGCAATGTTCACCTGCTCAGCATTTGGAACCTGCAATTTTGCTGAAGGTCTTAGCTGAGGGCATCAGCGTTGGGAAAGAGTCCCTCTTCCTACATTTCACTTACTGACAACCTTGCAAAGTAACAGTGATCAATAGGAACAGGCATCACAGATGAAATGCAGCCAATGCCATCTTCCTAATGAAAACCAAAAGGTATGTCTGCACTTCAACATCTGCAGGCTCTGCAAACCAGACCTCATGTCCTTCCTAATTAGGGAGGTTGCTGACCTGGTTGAAAGGGGAGCTGGGAAGCAAATTAGAAGATAACACAAGGTCAGGTAAGAACAGGAAAGAAAGGAGACTAAAGCAAGCTAGGATCCCTCTCTTTGTCACTATCCAATTGAATTTGTAATGCATATTTTTTATCTACACTAATAAAAAAGAAACATGCAAATTGGTGTCACTCCGCTACACCCACCAGCCAATCAGGATGAGAATGCGAATTAACCCAACAAAGATGGCGGTGAATTTGCTTATGCAGGCGCCGAGTGAAGACTGAAGAGGCTTGCCTTCTCCACTGCGACCAGAGCAAAGGCCTGGGTCCTGGGTGGCAGAGGAAAACCGGTGCAGGCAGCCAGGGGAAGGGAGGCCCGTTGCACAAATTTCTTTGTGCAACGCGCCTCTAGTTAAAGTATAACAGGCTTGATGACTTGTCTCAAATCAAATACACCCCCATGACCACACGTTGATCCAGCACCCTGGAGGCCTCTGCCATGCTTCACCCCAGTCCCTGGTTCTGCGAGGGCAACCACAATTCTGGTTGCTACCATCATCAGTGTTGCTTTCCTTGAACTCTGAACAGGCATACACAGTGCACTTGCTCTGTCTGGCTCCTTTTGCTCAGCATATGTTAGTGAGATTCATCTCTGTTCTGTGTGGCAAGCTTGGTCACTCTATGATGAAACCACCTAGTCCTGTGATTGAGCATTTATTTGTTCATCTCAAAAGAACCAGAGCTGCAGAGCACCCCTAACTCAACAAGCTCCCACCTCCGAGGCTATTATTCAAGAAACATCCCTCTTTTTTTAGTTTCAAGGGATTTCAAATTAGTTGGACCCAGTTTTTCCTAATATCCTATTTCTATTTCTCTCTCTCTCTCTCCCTCTCTCTCTCAATTGATTTCAGAGAGGAAGGGAGAGGGAGAGATAGAAACATCAATGATAAGAGGGAATCATCGATCAGCTGCCTCTTACACACCTGCCTCCGCTTCCTATCCCAACAGGGGATCGAGCCTGCAACCCAGGCATGTGCACTGACTGGAAATGAACAGGGGACCTCTCGGTTCCTGGGTCACAGCTCAATCACCAAGCCACACTGGCCAAGCCTATTTCTCTCGCTAATGCTGTTAGAATATGTAACAATATTCTTTCCTCAGTCAAGATGCTGGTGAATTTTGCCCAGTTCTCTCTTCTATTCACGATCAGTCTTACTAAGTTTATCAAGTTTGCTATTAAAAAAAACACACACAAAAACTTTTGGCTTTGTTGATTTTCTCTATTATACATTGATTTTCAGTGTGATTAATTATTGCCCTTTAATATTATTTCATTCTCCTTTTTTAAATGTGGTGCCTTTCCTGAAAGACATTCATCTGGAGATTAATACCTTGATCACTGATTTGTAAACTTTCTTCTTTCTAACATTAAGTTTTCTAAATAAAATTATGTTTTTCCTCTGTAAACCCATCCTTCTGCACTCTGTCCTCATGATGCTGGCACTTTCACTATGCAGGCCACACTTCCCCTCCGCCAGGGCGTTAGACTCTGCAAAGAGGGGTTGCTGGAGGGAGACAGCCAGGCTGGAGGAGGGAGGAGGGAGTGGTTCTTTCCTGTCTCCTTCCTGGCCTGGCAGCACCGCCCCAGCAACAGCCTTGCCTCCCAGCAGCACCTGTGGGTCCTAGTCAACTTCTTCCCAGACCTTGAGTCCAGGTCATCGTTCCTCAGCTCGGTCCGCACCCTTCCCACTTCTTGGTCTAAAGCCCCGATTTCTCCCCTTGTTCCCTCAGCCCTGGGAACGAACCTGCTTCCTGCTCATCCCAGCTGCGCGTTATGGAGATGTCCTGTGCTGGCTTTGTCGTGCTTAACTAATCCTTTAAATTAGTTTCCTGCTGCTGCAGTAATTGCTTTGGTTTCTGCTTTCTGACTGGACCCTGATGGCAGTTGTCTCAAAGGAATGTGAAACAAAGAAGTGAAACATATTTAAAAATAGACTGAAAATCTCATTTTCACATCCCTCCCAAATTACTTCTTTCCCCTCTATTCTTATTTCTGTTGGGAAGCAACCAAGCCAGAAATCTAAGAGTGTTTTCTAAAGTATTCCTTCTCCCTGAACCTCTCTAGCTCATCTGCTATGAAATGCCATTGCTCCTGCTCCTCGTGCATTTCCCTGGAATCTCTTCTCTCCACTGTATTTTGCTGCCACTTTAATTCAAGCTCAAGCCATTTCTCACCAGCCCTATTGAATTAGTCTCTTGGCCTTGGGCCTAGTTACACACGAAGCCCTATCTTGCGACCAAAATCATTTCTATAAAGGTAGCTGCTCTGTTTAAACACACTTCGGGGCTCCCCCTTGCGCTGGATAAAGCCCAAATGCCTCAGTAACTTCTGGTCCTCCTGAGCTGCTCTTTGTCCATCCCTCGCCTTCATTTGCTACCAACCTCCATCTTCAGCAGCACAGCCTCCCCCCAAATGCGGCTCCCAGGGTGCCTGCTTCACTGGGCTGTGACCATTTTAAGATGAAGAACTGTGGCTGATCCATCTTCACACACACAACTGGGAGATCAGGGCATTCGATAAGCTTCCATGAAGTGAGAAAGGGACATTTTCCATGGTTTTCAAATTTAGAATTTTGAATGACTATGATATTTCACTAAATTAAGTGCCATAATTTGATAAATCATTTCTCATTTAAAAAAAAATAATTTAACTAAGCCTGGTGTGGTGGCTAATTTTATATAATCAACTTGGCTAGGCCATGGTTCCCAGAGACTTGGTCAAATATAGATAACTCTCTTAGGTATTCCAGATGAGATTAACATTTAATCAATAGACTTCGAGTAAAGCATATTATCTCCTCGTATAGGTGGGCCCCATCCAATCAGCTGAAGCCTTAATATAGAAAGACCAATCTCCTGAGAAAAAAAGGGAATTCTGCCAGCAGACTACTTTTGGGCTCAAATTGCAACTCCTCCCTGACTCTCTCTCTCTCTCTCTCCCTGTTGGTTCTATTTCTCTAGAGAATTTTGACTAATACATTGATATTGCCAATGATTTATCCCACATAATTATTAGGATTACTATTAAGGACTGGGTTTCAACTCAAAAAGGATAATTGGAACAAGGTCTCTTAATAAACATTGTCTAATTTCCCTCCAAAAAAGAGTATACCAGTATACTGACACATAATGCCTTGATGTGGTGTGAAAGTATGTTGGGCCCCACAGTCTTCTCAGCAGATCTCGCATTTTAATTTATGATTCTTTATTCTCCCGGAGGAATACAGTTCTGTGCATTTACTACTGAGCATTTCTCGTATTCCACAGCCTGTTTATCTGTCATTGGTCATCTGTCCCTGGAGTTTTAGCAGTGTTACTCGAATTCTTCGCACATGCATTAGTTATGACAGGAAAATCATGGTGAGCGATAGGTCTAGATGTGTTCTGGTTTAGCTACATGAGGAATCTGTTCTTCGCTTATGCATGTGAAGCTCCGGATAATTACTGGGACCCCAGGCAGTGGGGGCTCTGCCTCCTTTAGTCCTCCAGCTCTGAAGTAGCCCCATTCCGCGTTCCCATTCCAGTGACCAAGAAGAGGGAATGACAGGCAGGATTTTTCAGGCCAGGTCTGGAAGTGGAACACTTATTCCCCTGTCAATTATTACAGACGTTCTGGGTACAGGCTCCCTGCACATCCAGCTGCATTCTTAGGAAGAGGAGGAGGAGGATGGCTGGGTGACCGGCTGTCAGTCCTCACCCCAGGAAGAGGCCTGCTGTGCTCAGTGGTAAGACTCAGACGCTATCTAACTATCATATTGAGCAAATCACCTAAATGTCCTAAACCTTAGTTGTTGTTTTCATCTTTATAATCTGGCCATAAAAATAAGGGACTTGTAGGGCAGTTGAAAGGATTAAAGTAGATAAATATGTGCACGTTCCTGGCAGAGAGTAGGTGTACAATGCATATTTGATTCCTCTCATAATTTTTCCTTTATATTTTCGGTAAATATGTGTTTATATATTTTTGTTTCATCACTTGCCTTCATGATCTGCTTCTTGGAGATGTGAAGAAGTTATGTTGCTATGGCGTTTTAAGTCATCTTTCCTTTTGTGATTTCTTGGATTATTTCCAAGAGTTTCAAGCTATCGTTTCTCCACTGTTGAGTAGTCTGCCTCCTCTGTCCCTCCCAGTTTGTCTGTGGCGTGAATTTGTATTTTCCTCTTTAACTTTTCTGTGTCGCAGGTTCTGGAACACCCACAGACCCTTCCAAATGTCTAACTCGAAGGGTCAGACTGTGAAATAGAACCAACGCCCCTTCCGCAGACTCTGTATCCCATCCATCTTACCCTCCTTCCAGTCTTCTCCGTGTGCTCCCATTCTCCCCATCCCTCCCTGCTGAACGCCTTCTAAGGCTCCTTTCCACCAACAGGTGCCCTCAGTACAACAGCCCGATTATGTCAAAATGACTAAAAACATTAAAATGGTGATTTCAGTCTTTTGTCGGGGGGAACGGGGGAGAGATGACTTGGATCCCGAAATTTCTGGTTCGGAGAGTTTTGGTACCAAATCTCCATTTTACCAAGTGCCCACTGCGATTTTAAAACAGCCCCACGCTTAGAAACCGCGGCTTAACTCCTTCCAGAGCCATGTGCGCGGGAGGTGTTAAAGTCTAGAAGAGAAGAGGTAGTAACATTATTTCAGGAGCCCGACAATAGATGAGGAAGTTATTCTGGCGGGAGTATAGGTTCCCTTAGCCTCTCAAAATTGCATATATTCTTCTCCATGATTACCAGTCCTGTAACCACCTTTTTGAATGAATGCTCACCGGTCCGTTTCCTGATCCCAAATCAAACCAAGTGTTTTCAATCAGTCATGCCTGGGCTGCGGGATTTAGGGTCTAAAAAGACTAAACTGCCCAGACTGCTCCATTGTGCCGTGAGGTGCTGTTCTTATAGCCAGAGTGGGGGTCGGAAATCAAGTCGAAATAGCAAGTGACATTCCTAACCGTGCATTTCTCTGAATGCTCCAACCACGTCCATCTTATTTTTGAATCCTTTAACAACTCTTCTCGTTCTAAAGGTGTCCTTTCATAAGAAAATACAGACTTAAAAATAATGCGTAGTCATTTTATTTCTCACTACACAAGAATTACACTCCCCAAGCCTGATGCGTCCAGTTAAACACAAAACCCTTCATAACATCGAAGTGGGTGTTATAATAGAAGAACAGCAGGGTCAGATTACCTGAGTGGCTCGGGGGAGTCCCTGAGGCATTTTGCCCCAAGAGCCTGCCATTTCAAGCAGCACCCTACAGGGGCCCCAACCTAACAAGAATCAAAGGCAAAGAACAATAATGTAAATAATATTCCCGCCTGGAAGAAAGAGCGTAGCTGGCTGAGACCTGCGCAGATGATAGAATAAAGCAGGCTGGAGGCCAAAAGCCTATGGGGTATCAATATTCTCCTGAGGGCCTTCTGAGACATCCTAGCAGAATTATGAGTGGCTCTGTTTGATCAGCAAATGAAAGGCTGTCATAAATCAAGAAGATAAAGGACAGTTTTTATCCAGAGGATGGAAAAGTCTTCGAACATCTGGTCTGGACCGGGTTCAATGGAGTGAGTGTGACTCAGATATCCTATTGGAAGGGACTGCATTTGGCGCTTGTCTTTTTCAAGGAACAGGGATTAATGACCAGATAGGAGAGCTAATGGCCCAGCCAGAGCGGATTATTACTCAGCCTGGCTGGCAGAAACCCCTCTGAGGCTATTCTTTGCCTCACATTGTTCTGTTTATTAAATTAAGTAACTTTTTTTTCTGTAAAAGGAAAAGTCACCTGTATCCCACATACCCCAATGCACCCCAACACACACACACAGACACACACGCGCGCAAAATTGTTTTTTATTTTAATTGTGGTAAAATACATATAACATAAAATTTATCATCTTAATGATTAAGCATGCAGTGCTCGGGCACTAAATAGAGTCATATTTTGTGCCCCCTCATTTATTTTTAGATTATTAAGCAAACACTGTACTAATCTAGGGCAAAAATAGAAGGTCCCAGCCCTGACCGGTTTGGCTCAGTGGATAGAGCGGTGGCCTGTAGACTGAAAGGTCCCAGGTTGGATTCCAGTCAAGGGCATGTACCTTGGTTGTGGGCACATCCCCAGTAGGAAGTGTGCAGGAGGCAGTTGATGATGTTTCTCTGTCATTGATGTTTCTAACTTTCTATCCCTCTCCCTTCCTCTCTGTAAAAAATCAATAAAATATATTTTTAAAAAAATAGAAGTTCCCAATAATAGCAACAAAATAGTGTGTCTGGCTCTTATCTCCATCTGCGGTTTTAGGACTCTTGGATGCTTTTAAGCGCTTCCTCTCACACGTGCCCCAACACACACACACACACACACACACACACCCTGCACGTCACAGTGATTTCTGCAGTCCCCGAGGACCTCCAGACGACGCTGATGCCACTGGCTCTAAATTCCATCACTGCCCTCACTCCTGGCACCAGAGTTCCCAATTCACCAAAGGGAGACCACAAGGTTACTTCTTCCTGTTACACCAAGCATGTCAAACTCGTGGCCCACAAAGAACATTTTTGTGGCTCAGCCAGCATAACGGTTTGTAAAAAACATTTTAATAAAAATTTCATAACATAATTTTTACAATATCCTGTTATACATAATTATTAATAACAAACAACAACATTTGCTAATGGCTGATTACTATAATTGTGTTGCATTCATTTCCCTTACGCGCCTTACATGCAGATACACCATTTGGCTCCACTAATACCAGCAGCGAATAGTTTAGCAGCTGATTGCCACGTCATTAGTCTTGGACTGACTTGTTTCGTGTGTGCAGCAGGAAATATTTCACTTTCGGAGAACAAGAAAAATAGGTTTATTCATGTTATGCTTATTAAGTTGTGCAGTTATTCAGTGTCTGGTAAATTAATGTTCAAGAAAAAAATATTAATTTTTATTAAAATCTTTATTATTTTGTGTTAATGATTATTCATTTATTTCAGCCCTTTGTATTCAGCGTGTCTCTATTGAAATAAATCTACATGTCTATGAAATTGAAGCTTTTGTTTTTTCGCAGCCCATGTAGACTTAGACCTTGTTGATCTGGCCCGTGTTAGCCTTTGATTTGAGCTGCTTGTGCTACGTGGATCCCAAAGCACAGCAGTCCCGGGTCCCAGGGCCTTACTGAGACTTGGTGAATGTCTCTCTCCGCTCTGCTCCAAGCCCCTTCCCATGAAATCAGTCTGTGGGCCGAGCCAGAGGACACCCCGAATGACAGTTGTCAGGTTATCCTTAGTCCCACCTCCACTCCAAAGCCAGAGCCTTGTTACTGGATGAGGCCAGTGTCTCTGATTCTCCACTTTTTAGCAGGAGCAGCTTTTTGTCCTGAAAACACTCACTTCGGGACCCTGCCGCCCCAATCGCAGGCATCGTCAGGCATGTCTGAAGCCCAGACGAGATGCTAAGGCCAGAACTTGGATCTTCCCCCTTCTTACCTACCATATCGGCTAGTGGGCTCTGACCCAAACATATGTGCTCCTAGCAGCCCGTTCCCCAGCATGAAAGGGCCACTGTCAACATGGCTTGATATTCACGATGACTTATTTGTTGGCCGTAGAAGAAAGAGAGTGACTCCTTGGACACTTTCCAGTTTCTAAATAAACCATGACTTGAAAAGAGTCACTGTATTACATCATATCAAACTCTGAAGATCGTACTCACGTCTCAAGAATTACTTCCTGGCAAACTCCACCAGACACCAAAGTAAAAATATCGTGATGGAGCCAGATACAGGACGTGTGCGATGGTGTCACAGGGCTCTATAGCCACGGCAAAAATAAAAATGCCTTTCCTATATTCATACGGGCTTTAAAGTGGCCCTATCATCTGCCTGTAGAGAGGCATAGTTTAATTTAGATGTTTGCAGCAACGCTTGTCAAGGTGATAAGGTAAATGTTACTACCTCCATTTTACAGATGAAAAAGCTGTTACACAAAAAAAGTGCCTGAGATAAGACGGCTTTAAGTGCCCGTCTCTTGAACTCTGTAAAAGTAAGTTATGCCTCCATGTGAACCAGAGCGGAGGAAAGTCGACCCCCAGGCTATTTCACGCCTCCCCATTTCCCACTCGCTCTCCCCGGCTCACCCCCAACATCCCCCAGTTTGCATCGCCTGTTATTTATAGAGAGGCCTGTGATCGAGTTATGAGTGTCAGGAGGAAGGAAAAGGCGGTGGAAGGATTGCCACAAAGGTGGGGGGCGGGGAGGGGGGGGTCCTGCAGCCACCTTTGGGATCTGCTCAGTGAGGCCTCACACCCCTCAAAAAGCAATTTTCAGACGAAACCACCGCAACAGGTAAAGGCTCCTGCTGTAACTGCACACACCCCAGCACATGTGCTTGTCGGGATTTGTTTTAGAGATTTCTAGGCTGGAGCAATCGAGCTACCAAGCCACCAAATTCTTCTGGCTAAGGCTATTGAAAAACAGCCTGTGGCGATCATGGAGGCGATTGCCTCTGATAAAATGTGGAAGGTCACCTGGGATGCCTCGTCCCCGTTACGGATCAGAAGGGAAGGACCTGTGTAAGGAACCAGCAGGGACTTTGTGGAGGTGCGCCAGATCTCACCCTCTCTCTCGGCCTTTTCACACCAGGGCCTTCAGCCAGGTGCCACCCTGCCACTCACTCTTTGCCTAGCCGGCCCTGTAGTCAGCGACTCCGCATCACCAACGTGATGGAGAGAGAGAGCTAAGATTGATTTGCCCTCTACCCCTGAACATCACAATGATCCAGAAGGGTACTGTTTAAAGCCTTCTCGTAGATGAGATGGAAAATAAAATATAAGTCACATGTTAACTATCAAATCAACAGTAACTATTTCTAAAATAATCTCATCATTTGAAAATGTTGAGTCTCATCATAATCAAAACTTTGAAATCGAATATAAAATTTTGGTTTTGATGAAATAATGACAGAATAATAATATCTTGGTGACAGTAAACTAATTAAAAAAAAACTGACCTGAAAAAACCATAAAAGCATAATTGACACTGACTACAAACAGTAAATTTACCAACTTGAAATTGATAGAAAAACCAATTTGGCCAAGAGAATTGAATTTCAGAGAGGCAATGGCCATAATGAAGAAAGTTCTATGAACTGGTGAGGAGTCACTTCCAGGTTATATTGGTAAGCAAACAAGTGAGGTTCAAAATAGTATATATAGAATGTTATCTATTGTGTAAGAATATCATAGGAATGAGAAAGATCTCTTACCTGCTTCCTAGGCTTGTTACTGTTGATATTGTAATTCTGAAAGTGTTGTATATTGCAGTTTGGGATAAATGAGTAAATACAGTGATGTTAGGAACCCATAGTTTCATTGTGGGAGGAAAAGGATATAAAATAGAATAGGAGAAAACTCCTGTGTTATTGAATTTCACTGGAACTATCAATACTGATTTTTTTTAATTACCTTAGCTCTAATTATTGAAAGGATCTAGGTTTTGATTTTTAAATACCATTCTCCACTAAAATGGGATCAGGACTTTTGCAGAAATAACTGATTTCAGGGCAGAGAGAGCCTGGAAAAACTCATTGTACCACAAAGCAAGGAAGTACTCAGATATCACTAGGACACAGGAACTGGCTCTTGAAGTGGCACACGCAGGCCACATTGGAACAATGTTGGCATGAAAAGGAGTAACGATGGCCATGGGTTTTGTCACACTGAACAGGACAATCCTGAATGTAGGATGTGTGCAGGACAACATGCTTGGACTCTTGAATGGACTCAGTGTCTTGAAGCACAGAGGGAGGTCATGAGATTGTTTTAGATTGAAGGAGACTCAAGAAGGACCAAAGAAGATTTGAAGGTGCAGGTAATTTCAAAAGCATGCAGAGAAGCCCAAGGAAATCATCCCACTATTAAAAAAAAAAATCACAAATTCATTTTTTTTAAAAAGTACAAAATCCCTCAATGTTACCAATTATGCATTCATCTGTTCGTGATGGAAATACAGCAACTTTTTCTTATGATTAACACACTAACAAAGGTCCTGCAATCTATTCTAATATTAGCACTGTAGAAGTTAAGGATAAATTCGCTTTTGCTAGGGACTTTGGGTAAATGTTCAAATTTATTTTGTTTGTTTGTTAGGGTCAGAAATACCCAGGGACACCAGTTACTTTTGCATATCTCAGAGGACAACGTACTTTTTCTCTCCACTGTGATGGCTTATGTGAATCATAACATAAGATACTAAAGATATCAGTTTTGTATCAGTTTTGCATCTACAAGAGAAAGAATAGCCATGTGTAAGGACTGCAAAAAATAAAACAAATAAAGAAACTAAATGGATGTTTGGGGATAATTTGGGAAAATGCACTATGGACTTTATGTTAGTTAATTCTATTCAATTAATGTTCATCAAATCATTTTTCCCTTCTTACCTATGAACCCAACAACTAAGGATTTGGTTTTTGTAGAATAGTGCTCTTGTCCTTGGGATAGACATGTTGCAGTGTTTAGGGTGACATCCCATGATTACGTATCCTATTAGTGATTTGGGGAAAGGGGAAGCTTTTAAACAGCTGGGCCAACTGTGGAACGATTTAATGAATTTATGAAAGGAGTAGATGAGCTTTCGTTTTACTCTTTCTTCAACTTTCTGTGGATTAGAATAAGCTCATTTTTTAAAATTAAAGAAATGATGGCCAACTCAAACCCCAATAATAGCAATAGGTTAAAAAAATTGGATTGCAGAAAAACAAGATGATCTATAACTCAAAATTCTTATGGTCACCTTTCCATAGAAGAGAACTGATCTTGGTGAAAGTAATTCAATAGAAGAGATACAATAAGAAAATATCAGAAGGGTTTTAAGTATGCTATATAAAAATTTTTAATCGGGTAGTTAAATTGAATTAAAGAAGTTTGTGAAAAGTCCTCCATGTTGGCTCAATTCCATTAAAATATTGTAGTCACCAGTCATTTGTCCAAATATATTGTCTAACTAGGTGGGGCAGGGAGGCTCTCTAAGCATTCCTTTGGTCAACATGACTTGGGGGCGGGAGGAGAATATTATAAACTTGTCCTGGGAATGTGACAAATACTATCTTTTAAAAACCTGCACCCTGGAGTTGTTAGGTCAGGTGGTTATTACTAGCCAGTTAGGAAATCCACTTGGACCCTAACCGGTTCGGCTCAGTGGATAGAGCGTTGGCCTGTGGACTGAAAGGTCCCAGGTTCAATTCCGGTCAAGGGCATGCGCCTTGGTTGCGGGCACATCCCCAGTGGGACGTGTGCAGAGGCAGCTGATCGATGTTTCTCTCTCATCGGTATTTCTGGCTCTCTATCCCTCTCCCTTCCTCTCTGTAAAAAATCAATAAAATATATTTTAAAAAAAATAATAAATCCACTGGGGAGAAGGAGGAGAGGAACCTACAGGATGTGACCCACCCAAAGGTACTGGAGGAAAGGCCTGATTCATAGACTTCCACTGAACCCCCAGGGAGAGGGAGTCAGCACAGGGTAGCAGCTCTCCAGCCTTCCCTGCAAGGAGTTTCAGGATTCTGGACTGAGACGCAGGCTCCCAAACTTTTAGGCTCCTGCCTGATTCTCATTCAGCTCCGTGAAGAAATAACCATTTTATAGGTGAGGAAACTGAGGGGTTTTAGAAGTTAAGACCCTGCCACGAGCTGACAAAATGAAGCAAGACCCCATCCTGTTACCCCCTCAACTGGAACATGTTTTAAAATGTAATGTTGGAGGTCCCCAGGGGAACAGGTCATATCCAGCATTACTCTAGGCTCTGCATTCTGTAATGATACTAATGAAAGAAAGAAGATGGGTCTTTTCTTTTTAAAAAAAAATGATCTTTGATTTTACTTTTCAGTTGTCATTAAGAAGAGGAGAAACCAGGATTTGGTTTTGCTATTAAATAATTGTTAATATATAACACGTAGATCAATTAACCGTTGCTCTATAAAAGATGCACTCAGAACAATAGGCATCCTGCCATTGTTTGATAAATGATTTGATAAATGGTTAAATGATTTGATAAATTATTTAAAAATTTGGAAGATTGTGGGTGAGTGCATACCGACTTCACAACAGTGTACTTACACCTTAAAACTCAGCCCTGCGCTCCATCACAACCTGGCAGTTGTTTGTGCCTGTAAATTACCTTCCAGTCATCACCTAGAATAGAGGCCTGACTTAATAACACCGCTGAGTAATATTTGTTTAATGGTATCATCCTTATCAGCTGCAAACTCATTAAAGGCCACAGTACCCTTTGCCCTGGGAAGTCAACGCGCGAAGAGGCCCCATCAGCTTGTCTGGTCTGACGTAGGAGCCCAGCCTGTGAATGTCTGTGTTTAATGAGACGGGGAGGGACTGCGGGAGTGGGAGGGCGAAGGTGGGGGCGCCCCATGAAATGAGGCCTTCACTTCAAAGGGGCGGCTGGCGAGTGCAGGTGGGCGGCCCCCTGGGGAAGTGCAGGGACAGGGGCTGTGCTGGAACACATGCCTGGCGGGCGGCAAAGGAGGGGGCTGGAAGATCAAAGGGAAACCCGAAAATCACAGGTCACCCCTGATCTGTGCCTCTCAACTAGGATTACAGCGTCAGGCATTTGAAAGGGAGCGCCTGATCCTTACAAGGTCAAGAGCCACGGACTTCGTAAGTCTGTAATGGATCCGAGGCTGCCAGTTTCATTACTGCCAAGTGCAGAATCCATTCCAGCCCAAGACACCGGGCGGGTGGTTCCTGCAGCCCGGTCCAGTTCATGGGGGAAACCTGCAGACCACAAGCTCCCCCGGGCTCTGGATGGCTCTCCAGGAGCTCAAGCAGCCTGTCAGGGGCCTCTTTCACGTGCTCATCATCGAGAAGGATGCGCGCTCCCGACTGCCCCGTTGCATCCAGGGAGAGAGGGGACACCCTCCTGCCTCTCGCAGGGCACCAGGTGGCAATCCGGGCTGCAGTACTATTTATAAACATTTCCTGTATAAATGACACCCAGTTTCAAAACAGCACTCTGGAAGCCCTGGTCTCTCTTCTTGGTTAGAGAAAAAGAGACTGTTTCTAGCTTTATTTAGATGGAATTTCCCCTATGGAATTTCAGCAAGATCCAGTCAGGTGAACCACGTCTCTTAAGCATCCCTGTGGTCACGGCGCAGGCCTGGTGGGGGTTGTTTCCTTACACATCATGAAAAGCAAAAGAATCTAGTGGTTCATGGTGTTAATTAACTGTGAATATCATCAGCGGTGGATGGGCCTTTGTGTTCTGGTTTCCTCCTTTCGAAAGCCCCTAATCCAGTCTCCATGGAGGTGTATGGTCTCTATGAAAAATTTTGACTAAAGAAGCTGGTGGAGGATTAAAAAATTAGTCAATTGTTTTTCCTCTTCCAAAATTAATTTTTTTGATTGACTTCTGTTTTTAACTAAATACATTGAAAACATCTGCAAAATGTAGTTGCAGTTTTGAGGTTCCTTGGAGGAATGACCCTTAAGGCTGAAAAGAATGCATTTTTTTTTTGAGCTGTAATCATACTTACGCAGGTGATATAAGCTTCCATAACTCAGGCCTTTTCCCCCTTAGGGGGTGCTAAAAAAAAACCTGGACAACTTAGATAAAAGCAGATTTTGCCCTGTGGATAATATGTGAGGCTTATTACATTGCATATCTCATCTTGCCTGGTTCAGTGTGTCCATCAGCAAAACTCCACAACATAGCAAATCCTGTCCAATACATGTTTAAGTCGTGTTCTCTCTGCCTGCATACCTAGAAATGTTAGCTTATTTGATTTGATGACCAAAGAGCAAATCAATCAAACACTATCGCCAGAAAATTTCAAACTATGCACGTTCAATAAAATTATTCATTTAGTTGCCAGAAAACACGCCAGAAACTCTGGCAGGAAAATCAAAATGATCTGATTCTGTTTGATTAAAACTGATGTGAAACCAATGGGGAGAAAACACCAATTGTTGGTAGTGATATTCCAATAGGGAAAGAGCGCATGTAAGTTTTCTGTTGAAAAATGTTTAAAACCCATAATTCAAAAATCCAGGTCTTTAGCTACAGGACTGAAACAAAATCAATTCCATTATAAAGGTCTCTACTTCTGAAATGCAAGTATTAACGTTTTATAATAAGAATTTATTACCCAATGGATGGGTGAGGTGGTTTACTGTGGGGAGGCGCTTGGCAGGGACAGGGGCCCAGCTGTCTGGGAGCAGGTGTGAGGTAGCAATGCTCACACCTGCTGCCATACAGCCTAAGCAGCCACCACTATGGCAGAATTTTGGCTGTGCTTTACCTGTCCTGATTCCTTCCCAAGTTCTTTTCCAGCTTTCCCGTAGATTCTGTCAGCCTAGATACACTTTTAATAGATTCAACTTCAGCTTAAATTAACCACATTTCCACAGTTGTTTGCAACCAAGAACCCTAAAAGTACAAAGTCTGATATAAAAAAATGTAAAAAGGATGTATGGCAAACAGAGGAATGGAAAATGTAGATGTATTTGACTGGAAAATATAGGGAAGAAATCCATAAGAACCCAACTAATGTATCTAGCTGGCAACTTTCTTAGGAGATTGTGACAGGGCTGACGCAACAGTCGAATTTTGTACCATAGAGCGTGAAAGTTGTTGTATCAAGTGAAATAGGAGAAATGTATGATGTTGGGACATATGACTGTTTATTTCTCAAAAAATAAATAAATAAATAAATGCTCGGGGTGAGGAGAAAACCTGGGCAGATGGTAGCCAATTTGAAAGCAGAGTGCTCAAGCATGATTCTTCTGCTAAGTTCACCAACTTCGGGATTTCCTCTTATCTGAGTTAATACACTTCCCTATAGTGTTGCTCCCCCTTGAGTTGCTGTCAGTTTCCAGCAAATCCATCTTAACGGCATGCCAAGGAATCGGGTCCTCATCTGTTCAGCAGAAGATTGAGGGCCTGCCATGCATCCTGCTGCCTGCGTCCCTCATCCTGGGGTTTCTCTACACACAGTGCTAACTGAATTTTGTCTTGACTCATACTGAGGGGGGCCAGGCATTCAAGGGGTAGACTGTCCAGGCACAAGTAACCCCTTCATCAGGACTCATAGTGGGTTCTCTTGGCAGCACCACCCTCCAGGATGCTTGGCCAATTATTTTTGCATTAGATGCCCTGGCACAGGCCCACCATACCCTGCCTCATGCCCTCCCGACTTCTCTCCAGCTACTGCTGCTGTAGTGTGGGAAGCCAGGCAGCCTCTGGGTGGTCAAGTGTGTGCACCCAGGACCTACAGGGTAATATCCCATGAAGAATTAATATCCTATGGGGATAAAACTTTGATGGGAAGTGGGGCTTGTCAGATAAATTCTTCTCCTTTCTCTTCTCAGTAGAACTTTCCTAAAATGCAATCGTTCTTATGATTGGCTCATAAGAAGATGGCTCTGGAGAAAGGAGGGGGAGACGCTACTTTTGCTAACAAATGTGGCCAGTCCTGTACTGTACTTCCTTGTACTTGCCTCATTTCCTCCTGGGCCTCATTTTCTGTTCCCCTCCTTCCTGCTTCTGTGGATTGCAGTTCTTAGTAATGTATCTGAACACAAGCTTT
Organism: Murina feae; assembly: GCA_004026665.1. Lineage (NCBI taxonomy): Eukaryota > Metazoa > Chordata > Mammalia > Chiroptera > Vespertilionidae > Murina > Murina feae. Next base: position 32,374 of record PVJC01010259.1, read on the forward strand.
TTCTGGCTCTATTTTCTACAGAATCAGGGCTAAAATACTCCCCCG
>PVJC01010259.1:32518-44157 GCA_004026665.1 Murina feae
CAAATGTGGCCAGTCCTGTACTGTACTTCCTTGTACTTGCCTCATTTCCTCCTGGGCCTCATTTTCTGTTCCCCTCCTTCCTGCTTCTGTGGATTGCAGTTCTTAGTAATGTATCTGAACACAAGCTTTTTCTGGCTCTATTTTCTACAGAATCAGGGCTAAAATACTCCCCCGACACACACACACACACACACACACACATACACTGCAATATTTAAAAATAGACCCCTTATTTCCAACCATCCTCTGAAATTTCAGCCTTGGCTCCTAACTTGGAAAGAACTTTACTATTTATAAAACTTCTTTTCCAGTTATGCACACACATGTACTTTGACTAATTTATCTCAGGATTCCTGATGGCCCGCCCCTTGCCCTCCACCCCTCCCCCCTCAGAGAGAGACTCTGACCTTCGCAATTTCCGTATATTAGCCTTTGGAACCCCATCTTGACAATCTTATCTTCATTTATTATGAGGCTGAATTGAGCTGGCAGTGGCAGATGTCATCAGCAGAAGACACTGTGTCCGAGCCTCTTACTCTCTTCTAATAAGTCAGAAAACGAGTCTGTACATAAGTGTGCCACTACCATGTCCTCTCCTCATTAACACCTCTATTTTTCCAAGAGTACTGATGCAAAATAACGTGACTAAATGTTGTTATTGTTTGCTTTCTGATATAGGCCCCTTCTGTCATAGGAGAGGTGAAGGTAAGAAATTGCCTATAGTTTAAAAAAAAAGTTTGCATACCTGAAGCATCTCAGTTAAAGTGGGCAAGGCTACCCTGCCGACACATCTCCTATCGAGGCTCCAACAGGCCTTCTGCAGTTTCACAGTCATTTTCTTTTTTCTTTTATGCATATTTGTATTGATTTCAGGGAGGAAGGGAGAGGGAGAGGGAGAGAAAGAAACATGGGTACTGAGAACTTATCATTGATTGGCTGCCTTCTGCATGCCCCACCCTGGGGATCAAGCTCACAGTTGGGGCATGTGTCCTAACAGAGAATGGAACCGTGACCTCCTGGTTCATAGGTCATGCTCCATCAGTGACGCTGGCCGGGCTTCACAATTGTTTTCTGATGCCGTCACACAACTGGAATGCATTTGACAAAAGTGCAAATAACATGCTCTTTTCGCCTTATCCCACAGGTTTCCTGAGTCCAGGTATCACCATCAGCGATGCAGCAACTGATATGAATTTAGGAGAAGAATCAACATTTCATTTCCAAATGATGGGGATTAACAAAGACATTGTTTTCTCCAACAAAGATTTGGACTAACTGGTTCACTCTATCCACTATGTTGATGCTCCAAGTTTCTGCTAGAAAACATTTATCTCTAAATAGCAATTTCAGCCTATTCACAGAAATAATGGGAGACAGAAAGAGTTTAATCACTTCTATACGTAAACAAAACTCTGGTAATCAGCCCAAGAATTCAAGGACTGGTATGATAAAATGCTAAAAGAAACCCAAAACCCAAAAACATAACAAAAACAAAAAAACATGGTGAGCTCAAGTTAATAGCTCCATTTTGAAAATGGAGAGGGAGAGACTTTTATAAAATAGAAGCAGCACATAAAAATCAAGGTCCCAGGAGACAGTGGGACAGAAAAACACCAGGATGACGTTAGCTGTGCTCTCAACCATTCACATGATATATTCTCTGGGTACGAGCAAACTGCAAAGTAGTAGCCTTGAGACATCAGCCCCAAAACACTGTCCTCAGAGAGCCCATGGGCTTGGCAACCAGCCATCAAGCTAAGAGCACAGAGCAGGCAGCTATCCTGAGAGTATACCTTTCGTCTGAAGTTTGGAGGGTTTTAAATAAAATGTGAAGCTGTCAAACAATGATCATAGAGCTGGCACAAGGTAATTCTTCAATAAACTATCATTATTTTATTATCCTTGTTGTAGAAAAATCACATGCGCTCACAATGTGTTTAGTTCAGATAATGTCCTTATTCTATGTAACCTCCTCAGCCCCTCACTATGGGTCAAAGCAGAAGATAAACTAGCATTTAATAATATATGCTAATCCACTGTTCCTCAAGGACAGTATTTCCCTTCATGGAAAATTCTGTAAACTTGTAGGCATATCTTTAGTTGTGCCAGTATCTGAGGAATTCTATTGGTATTTAATGTAGAGCAATAGATGTTAGACAGTCCAGAATTACCAAAAAAAAAAAAACAAAAACAAACAAACCCCACATTCCTCTGAATGTTCAAATATTTCTCCACATTCATATGAATCAGAAAACATACGTTATACCTGCTCAAAAACATCTGAGCCAACACCCAATACATATGACAAATACATATGAACACACTGCTTTAAAAACTCAGAGATACAAAACAGAAATTATTTCCCAACTGGAATGGGAATATTTCACTATTTTAACAACTAATATATCCATATTGGAACAAACCATCCATCAGCCCTGCAAATGTACCTGTGTACTTTCTTTTTTAAATTGAGGCTACAATGAATCACCAAGATGAACTGAACATTTTACAAGAAACAAGTTAATGGAATTGTCTAAAAAGAATGATCATCCTTGTAGGAATCAGAAGGGAAGTGTGAAAGCTATTAATATTGCATTGGAAGTTTTAAACAATCTTTTCATCAGAAAGATCATCAAATAGTACTAATGATTAATAGATGGGGTAAGACACCCAATATTAGAGAAAGTGATCTTACCACGTATATGATGGGCTTTTAGTGACAAAGGGAGGGGGGCAGGGAACCAAACCAAAATAATGTATTGCCCTCCATTGAAGAATGATACTGTTTTACGGACAACCAATAAGATGATGGAAGAAGGCAAAATTCAGCTGTTTGATAATTAGCAGTCAGGTGGACATGTATTCTGCAAATAATGAAGCTTTTTACTTATGTAACAGTTTAAAGGAGAAAAAATGATTTTTTTTAAATTACAGACAATGGATACGAAGGAGTTGCCAATGCTCGAAACCTTTACTATTAGGGGAAGTATTACCTTTCCCAACTTTGTTATTTATACAAAAGGGAAAGTTGCAACTATAATTGGTTGGAATATAGTATTAACAGGTAAAATGAGGCATGTTGAAAATGTTTCATTTCTTTGAGCAAAAATGGGGCAGAATTCAATCTAGCAGATAAAAAGGAGCTCCAAGAAGTTGCACAAAATGAGAGATGCTTATAGGCAGAAGGGAGCAGGGACAAGTTATGTTAGGGAAAGAAATACTCCCTGGGTTGGTTATTGCAAGGCTACTTTCCTCTAAGGCTGAGATTCCCAATCAGTGTGCCACCAAATGCTGGTGTGCCACAGGAATGTTTAAAACTCGCAGTACCTGACTGTTCAGTCAGGGGCACTGCCCTCTTTTCCCTTACATTGTCAAATATAAAAATGACAATTGCCATCCATTGTGAATGAATCAAAATTATACCTATTGTTTTTTTGTCAGAATATATTTTGTGGTGAGCCACAGAATTTTAGTAATTAGATCGTGTGCCCTGAGATGACAAGGGCTGACAATCGCTGCTTTACGGGGGTGGCGGGGATCTGTCAAACAGATTTCTTACTGGTGCTGAGCAGGAGATTCCTCGTTGGCTTGTTTAGGATTCCATTTCTGGGAAAACCGAAAATTGTAACTCCTGTTTTGGTGACATGCGACTCTATTTTGATCCCAAGTCTTATCTTTTTTTAACAATAGATTTATAGTAGTTTTTAAAAAAATAGCACCAAATATTTTAAGAATTCATGATGTTATTGCTTGACAATTAATTACTAAGAATTGTATTGAGAGAATCAGCAAATCAATAGTTGTTACTAGCTCTATTTATAAAATGAGATTAACCCCTGATAGATTATTTTATAAAATGCTCAGTGATAGGGAGAAGAGTTTGTATATCTTATCCTACAAAGGTAAATAAGTTGACCTTCCAAAGGAAATCATGTGAGTGTTTTGGTTTAATTTTTGATACTATTGTTAAATACTATTATTGATTTTTATTTACCAAGTGAAAAATTAATCAATAAAACTAAAATATTATTAAATTACATTAACCCTTTTAAAATAGATTAAAAAGCTTAAATGAAATCCTTCTTAAGCCAAAAGGAAGTGAGATTAAAGTTAAAAAAAACTTAATGAGTCAATAGACAATTTTACAAAATTTTAAAGTAAGCTTGCCCACAGAATTTCCAGAGCTTCTGTTTTTATAGTAATGAGAAAATAATCCACTTAAACTATTGATTTGAAAATATACTACTCCCAATTGGAAGCTGTTAAAAAGATTTGATGATGACATTTAAAGATTTATATGATCTTTACAATAGCATTTTCTAGGATTTATTCATTTTAAAAATGAAATGGAACCTATTAGCCAGCATTTCAGAAAGAATTAACTGAGCTAAAAATTGACTTTGAGAGTAAAGCATAATTTAACTAGGGCAACTCAAAAGAATTGGATCTATTAAGACCTTAATACTTCTCAGGAAAGATCTCAATGACTTATTTATAGCATTTCCAATTACATATTTAGTTGAAAATGGTTTCACTGAAAAGTGAAGATTTTGCAAAATATTAAAGCAGCATTGCATTATAACAGAAGAGATTGAAGGTTCCGGGTTTTTACAGATTTACAACAAAATCTTATTAAATTACCAGATATACATGAAATGCTCAGTTTCAGTGCTAAGATTGTTTTTAAGATATCTGTAATAGTAAAAGAGTAATATGCTAATTAGACCAGGAGACCTTCCAGAGACCTTCCTGAGAAAGCCTGGGACTTGGCCCCAAATGGCCCTCAGTCCCTCACCCAGGATGGCCACGCTCCCCAGCGGGGACCCTCACCCTGATGGGGGCTTGGCCGAACTGCAAACTGCCCCCAAACGGCCCTCAGCCCCTTGCCTAGGGCAGCCATACCCCCAACAGGGACCTTCACCTCAATGGGGGCATGACCAGACTGTAAATGGCCATCAGCCCCTTGCCCAGGCCTACCCCGCCCCCAGCCAGGACCCTCACCCGATTGGAGGGGGTGTGGATGGCCTGCAAACAGGCATCAGCCCCTCACCCAGGAAGGCCAGGCACCCCAGGGGGAACTCCACCCTGATCCAGGACACCCTTCAGGGCAAACCAGCTGGCTCCCACCCATGCACCAGGCCTCAATCCTATATAACCCTATATAATAAAAGGGTAATATACAAATTGACCCTAACAGCAGAACAACTGGGAATGACTGGTCACTATGACACACACTGACCACAAGGGGGCAGATGCTCAATGCAGGAGCTGCCCCTGGTGGTAAGGGCACTCCCACAGGGGGAGCTCTGCTCAGCCACAGCCAGAAGGCTGCCAGTACAGCGGTGGTTGTGGGAACCTCTCCTGCCTCCTCAGCAACACTAAGGATGTCCAACTGCAGCTTAGGCCTACTCCCCGCTGGCAAGTGGATATCCCCTGAGGGCTCCTGGGCTTCCAGTGGGATGTCTGACTGCCATCTTAGGCCCGATCACCTGGGGAGTAGGCCTAAGCCAGCAGGTGGACATCCCTCGAGGGGTCCCAGACTGCGAGAGGGCACAGGCCAGGCAAAGGGACCCTCCCCCGTGAGTGCACAAAGTTTTGTGCCCCGGGCCTCTAGTCTATACTAATAAAAGAGTAATATGCTAATTAGATTAGGAGATCTTCCAGACAAAGCTATGGGGGTGAGGCCGAGGCAGAGGCAGTTAGGAGCCATCAGGCCAGTGTGGGGGCAGTTTGGGGGCAATCAGGCTGGGGGTGAGCAGTCCAGCAGAAGGGCCGGGGGAGGAAGCAGGTTGGCAGAGGGGAGCAGTTGGGGGTGAGTAGGCCAGCAGGGGGAGCATTTGGGGGCAATTAGTCTGGCAGGGATAGGCAGTTGGGGGTGATCAGGCTGGAAGGTGGGCAGAATGGTTAGGGGCAATCAGGCAGCAGGCAGGTGAGCCGTTAGGAACCAATGGTCCCAGATTACAAGAGAGATGTCCAACTGCCAGCAGTCAGATATACCCAAGGAGCCCCAGTTTGGAGAAGGTACAGGCCAGGCTGAAGGACACTTCCCCCGCCCCATGCACAAATTTAGTGCACCGGGCCACTAGTTTCATATAATTGTCATAGTCTTAAAATATTTTGAATCATAATGACAAGCAACCTCAGCTATGAAAATTCTATTTTGAACTTCTCTGACCTCACGTTGTCTGCTGTTTCCCACCCCTCCTCTGGTCTTGTGGCCACAAGTCCAAGCCCAGATGCTCTCATGGGCTTGTGCTTCCATTTTTTTCTCGGGTCCGTTCTCTCTTCCCCATTATTCAGCTAAGGGTATGGTGTCGGGGGCCTTTTCCCGTTTCCACTAGTCAATACTCGAGTGTGTTTCTCTAACCAATAAGCATATTTTAAAAATAAATAGCTACTACTCCATTATCACATCTAACACAATGACCATATGTTACTTGGCCAAACTTGATACTTTGGTTATTCAAGTGTTCTGTTACACTATGGGTTTATTTTTATATTTCTCCAAGTTACCCTTGCTCCTGGGATATAGCCCCTTCTGACAGCCTTACTGGAAGCTTGGGTGTTTCCAGTGCTCCTACTCTTGGGGGAACCCTGAAATCTTCATGTGTATGGGGTGGGGGAGTTTATCTCTCCGCCCTTATAAGGTAGCACCAAGCTCTATGCTAATTTCTAGCTTCTACGCAGCAGCTGTTTGACTTCTAAACTTCCTGGTTTGGTGTCACTTACAACTCTAGTGACTAAGGTTTTGACCGGGAAGGTCCACACTTCAGTGCCCTTCTCTGCTCTCTGGGATCTTGGTGCCTCCATTTCTGATTGCCTTGGTAGTAATCTAATGTCTTAAAACCAATGTTTGTTTCCTCCGTCCAGCAGTTCTAGATGTATTCAGCACGAGTGTCTGACGCTCAATAACTTCTCTGTTAATTGCCAGAAGCCAAAGGACAGTCCTGCTGTTTTAGCTTAGAACAATTCAGGATGAACTCATCCTTTCTCCACCATATCTAACACCATTGCTCACCAGGACCCGACAGAGTGCTTCCTCGCACAGTTCCTCCGCTCAGCCTGCTTCTCTCGCTGCACCAAGCAGCATTTTGACCCCCATTCTCTGGACTGGGGTTCAATCAATGGAGCCTCGAAGGTGATGGCATGCTTAGGGTCTAACTCAAGATCCCATCTTGACATTTGTTATTAAGACTTAGTAATAAACGATGCTGTTAAAATCTCTCCGGAGGCCTGAAGGCTGTCAAAGCTTCTACTCTCCCTGATTCACAGAGCTGCCACAACTTTAAGGACCATGATTTCTCTGTGATTTGACATTGCATTACCAGCTCTTTTTACGCTGATTAGGATCCTACAGGGTCAATGAGACACAAAGACATTATATTTCCTGGTTCAAGGGCTAGTTAATAAGAGGTAAGACTGCAATCTATTTCCTTTAATATATAGGCTGTTTTCCACAGCACCCAGCTGTATTTTTTTAACTGAAATGTTAGATGGTCTTGAAAGACCTTCCATTGGTGGGCGGGGGTGGAGGGGGTGGGCGGTCCCTGCATAGGGGCCTACTGGTTCTCAAACTTCAGCCTCTGTTCCCCTGTGATTCCTGTCAGGGCTCTGGTTAGGCTCCTGCTGCTCTGATCTTGTAGGAGTGGGAAGTGGGGAATCCCATTCACCTTGCTCATCTCTCAGCGCCATCTCCCAAGGTTTTCTGATTCCCTCAGGAGCACCCACACTTCCTTCAGTGACTTAACTGCCTTTGGCCATAATGTCCACAATATGAACCTGCCTTTTGAGTGCAGTGCAGTGTCCTACGCAAACACATTTGCCTCACTTTGAGGATCAGATCACCTTAGCATGACATTTTCCCGAAAAATCAGAATCTCTAAATAAGTGGCATCCAAAAAGACGGATTACTAGTGTCTGGGCTTCCAATTCAGTTATCCCAGCATTCACATCTGCAAGAGGAGCCATCCAGCTGCGAATTCTCACCCGAGGGTCAGTGTTTGCTGGCTCAGGGGTGGGACATTAGCAGGAAAACTGCAAGATCCTGTCTGCATAAGCAGGAGCTTCTGTCCCGTGGGGTGTCTACATGTGTGCCCATCTGAAAAAGCCCCCTTTAGTTCCCAGCAACACTGTTTTCTGGAAGGAAAGTAGGGCGTGCTCACCACTATTCATGCCGATTGACACTTTTATTTTTCAAAGTTTTCTCTCTTTGGTTTCTTTGCTCTGTCACCTACCTACACGTGATAATTGGTTGGTCAGTAAATAAAACTGCTAAAAACCAATGATCGAATATATAGTTGAACTCCTAACATTAACTGTTCAAAAGCTAGGAACTGCCATGAACCCCACCCTCGCCCTATCCACCAGCATTACCAGCAGGTTCAGGAAAAAAAATATATTTTATGCTATGAACTAGCAGAATTTGTGAATCAACATGCTCCCCTGAGGCACGTATAGGAGAAAAGGTTTTAATAAAAGATTGGTATTTTTACGCTTTTTTGAGAAATTTTAATTTTCACTTTTATCAAACTGTCAAATTATGAGGATGGAATTGGTCACAAGCAGGAAAGTTACAATATGTGCAAAAACCCTTGAAATTAAAAAATAATCTGGCTTATTTATGGGTATCCAAAGATAATTTTTTCTTGAGTGAAGAATACACTTCTAAAAATGGACTGTGGACTCACACCAACAGAGGGAAGCGGCAGTTATATGTGAAGGAAAAGAGTGGCAAACACTTTTCTTTCTATTTAAATGTGATATCATTTAGTGCAAGAGATTTCTGTCTGTTTGTTCCAGATGTTTCCTTCATTCCAGCTAATAGTCCCTTTGACCATGAATAAAGAAGTTTTGCTTCTTTCTCATTATTTCTGAGGATCAAGTCGAGCATTTCTCTTGAGAAACAACTAATATCTTTAGGACCCATTCTCGTGTCATAGGAAATAAAAAAACATGTTTCAAAACAGAATTTCTTTCACCTCATTTCTTCCTTAGATTAATTTACCTCTTGCTCTCAGTTAGACTCAAGCATTCCAGTCTCATGTAGGTATTCCCCGGGGCAAAAGCAGAAAATACTCTGTTCAACTCCGTGATTATAGGAAAAATGATTATCTAAGCATAAAGTTTTGAAAAATTCTTGAATTTCTGACAGGGAACATTTATTGGGAGCTTCTCCATGCATGTTCAGTACAAAATACAAGGAGAGGTTTATGGAATAGCTTGTAAGTTGATTCTTGCCCCAGTGGAATTACAGAATTGCAAAGAAACTCAGAGCAACGAAAAATAATCCTCTGTCCTGCATGTAAATAATTATAAATTTTTAAATAATTTCTAAACTTAAAATTTATAAACTTAAAATTTATAAACTTTCAAACACCACAGTCTTGTTCCTAGGTGCACATTTGTGAGGAAGCATTCATGAAATTTTTTGACAACTGTAATATTCCCACACTGCTAAAAAGGGATGGAGGAAATAAACTGTTTCAAACTATTTTTTATTAGCTTTGCCATCCACAAAGGGAAAAAGGGCAATGCCATAAACATAAATGAAAATTCTGTGATCCCTTGATTTGGTATCTGTACTTCAAAACTAAGATTGTTTTTATGTTTCATGTAAAATGGTTACTGTTATGAAACTCTAAAGAATAAAACACAAAGTAGGCATTTGGTTTTTTCATTAAAAATAAATTATTTTCTCCCTAAAACATGGGGGGGGAGGGTGTCCCAAAGAGCTTGAAAGCAACTTTCCAAGATATATATTAATTGTGTTAGCACACTTATATGAAAGTGTAAGACTGTCTCTACTTGAACACAAGCTCACGTCATATCACATCTGGGATGGTGTTCATCAAAGTATAAGGCAACGATTTGCTCTGGTGGAAAGATGTGGAATGAATGCTACTCAAAACTTCATATTGTTCTTGATGGTTTGAGTAGTTTTCCAGGAAAGACGAATTCCTTTTATTAATAATACAGTCAAAGCAAGGACTGCATCTCCCAAAATGGAGACGGGCCACTCCTGCGGTTCCAACTTGCAGCAAAGCCTCCGGAGGGCCTCACACAACACCTGGGGTTCAGCGTCCTGCACCCCAAGGACAGGAACTGGAATAACGTCCCGTGGAGCTTTTTAGTTCCAGTGTCTATTGGCAGGAACCTGTCAGTTGCCACCAGATTCTCTGCCCTTATCTCACCAGTGGGGAGCACTCAGTGAGCAGCAGCGTTCCCCTTTGGATTCAGCACATCTGGGGTGGAGCCTGGATATCGGCATGGCGAACAAGATTCACAGGTGATGAGACAGGTGATGAGACCAGCTTTCAGAGCATCTGGATTTGGTACATCCCCAGGAATAGGCTCTGTGATGGAACAGGCCTCCTGTGCCCTCCCTATCTGGCTGTCCTCAACAACCAGCCAATAAATCCAGCATCCTGAGGTGACTCCTCAGTGAGGTGGTGAGCCAGACCGAGTCAGAACAATGTGGCTTAGGAACATAGGTAATACTTTCAACAATAAAGAAATCAAATTAAACCCTACATGGCTTGACTTAGTGGATAGAGCGTCAGCCTGTGGACTGAAGGGTCCCAGGTTCGATTCCGGCCAAGGGCACAGGCCTGGGTTTCGGGCTCGATCCCCAGTAGGGGGTGTGCAGGAGGCAGCCAATCAATGATTCTCTCTCAACATTGATGTTTCTATCTCTCTCTCCTTCTCTCTCCCCCACTGAAATCAATAAAGAAATATATTTTTTTAAAAGAAATCAAATTAAATAAATACAATCTAAAAAAGTAAATAAATTTAATTTCATTTTTAAAAGAAACCAGGCCAGACTATAGGTCCCTGTAAAAGTCACTCCAGGCTCACTCACTACCTCAGGAAGCCCTAATAGCAGTAAAACATTCTGGTCAAGAATCCAGGTTTTGGAGTTGACAGACTGCTTTTGAATTCCAGTTTCATTAGTAGCCCATTTGGCCTTCAGCAAGCTTCCATTACTTTATCTATTAAACAGAATATCTACTTCATAAGAATTTTCTGAATTTCCACTTACTAACAGCTTTATTGAGATACTAGGGGCCCGGTGCACAAAAATTTGTGCACTCGAGGTGGAGGGAGTCCCTCAGCCCGGCCTGTGCCCTCTCACAGTCTGGGACCCCTCAGTGGATGTCCTATGATGGCCCCAGTCTGTCAGGCGCCTTCTGTGTGTGTGGCCACTGGGGACCTGCTCCCAGCCGCATCTGAGGCTCGGAGCAGTCCTCCTGTGTGTGTCTACCTGCTGGGGGCCTGCCCCAGGCACACCGTGGAGGCTTGGAGCAGGCACCCCCTCTATGTTGATCTCTCAGACTCTTGCCCTCCCCTGCATGTTGTTCTCTTTTTTGAGCGTGGCCAGGGCTGGGTGCTACCTGCCTCCCAAGCTTGCCTACTGCCCATCTTCCTCCAGCCACCAGAAAGCAGGGAAAACCCCGCCTCGTGGTCAGGCCAGCCTTTTCCTGCTCCCTGATCCCCGGAAGGGACCTGGGAAGCCGCCAAGAAGGCCGCCAACTCTTTCCCACTCACCCGTCCCCTGCTGCCTTCCTTTCCTCCTTCCCGGTGCCGCCAAGGGGTCTGGGGAGCTGCCAAGCAGGACCCCGGCCCCTGCAGCCTTGCTTTCC
>PVJC01010260.1:0-44046 GCA_004026665.1 Murina feae
GGACTCCATGCTCTCTGCCATCAGGGACCCCACGCTGCCCCCGCCCTGGACCCCACGCTCTCTGCCACGGGGATCGCATGCTGCCCCCCGCCCTGGACCCCATGCTCTCTGCCACCAGGACCCCACGTTGCCCCCCGGCGGGGGAACTGGATCTCACTTTTATCTTCAACACCAGCTGCTCCTCCCTTCCGGGATGCGTGGAGGGCACCTGTGTCCCCACATCACAGATGGTACCTGGGGGACGGAGGCCTGGAGGCCTGGAGGCTGGGGTGAGGCTTCCTATGGGCCCTGGGGACACAGTAGGGAACACAGGGGAGGTCTCAGTGTGGCCCCCTGACATCCAGGGGTGTTAGGTCTCCATGAGGTCACAGCTCCACAGTGTGAGCCCAGGCACGGAGCTCCCTTATTTAGCAAGTCAACAGGCCCTAGTGCCAGCATGTCCCCGGGGTCCCTTTTATGTCTCATTTATGCTGCTTCAGTTGGCAGTTCTGAGTTTACAGCCAAAACATCCTATACAGACAGCCCTCAGGTTACGTCTGACTCGATGTACGTTGTTTCGTGGTTACATCGCCATCTCCCATTTATTTATTATTAAAAGAAAAAAGTTCTGTCATTTCAGCGTATGTACATATGTGCTTTATGCTTTTTATTCTTTATTTACCATAAGTAAAGGTCAGGTATTATCTTTCTTTTAATTTTTTTTTCCTGTTTCACTTCATTACTGCTGTGTATGTGCTCCATGTGAGTGACATAGGGCGAAAATTGCGTTATGTTGTGCTATAGGAACAGATCTCTGACATAACCCGAGGACCTACTGCATAACAAAAGTCTATTGCTAAGGGTCCGGTTGGCTGGTTGGCCATTCAACCAATCAAAGCATAATATGCTAATGATATGCTAAGGCTACTCAACCACTCACTATGATGTGCACTGACCAACAGGGGGTAGATGCTCCAACCGGTAGGTTAGCTTGCTGCTGGGGTCTGGCCGATCGGGACAGAATGAGATGGGCTGGACACACCCTGGAGCCCTCCCAAAGTCCCTCCCCGAGCTCCAATTGTACACTGGTGGGGTCTCTTGGCCTGGCCTGTGCCCGCTCACAATCCGGAACCCCTAGGGGGATGTCAGAAAGCTAGTTTCAGCCCGACCCCACAGGCCAGGCCACTGGTGCACAAATTCATGCACAGCCTCTAGTCATACATGATACATGAACTCTCAATTTTAAGTGAAGTCTCCTGGGGAGCATAGCAGATGGAGCCCAGGGTGAATTACTGACTGATCCATAGCTTTTATATTGTTCCTGGAGAGACACCTATGGACAATTTTGGGAAAGAACATGATAATTTCCTTACATGGCCACAGCTCAGAGGATTGCTGACTTATTTTAAAACTAGGGGACCCGGTGCACAAAAATTTGTGCACTGGGGCAGTGTGTGTGGGGGTGTTTCCTCAGCCCGGCCTGTGCCCTCTCACAGTTTGGGACCCCTCTGGGGATGTCCACTTGCTGGTGTGCCTGGCCAGCCTGGGTGAGGGGCCAATGTCTGTTTGCAGGCTGGTCAAGCTCCCCAGTGGAGATCCTCACCCCAGGGGGTGTGGCAAGCCTGGGTGAGGGGCTGAGGGCAGTTTTCAGGCTGGCCACAGCTCCCACTGACCCTTTGGGCCATTCACCTGGAAGCAATGGGATGGCACTGGCCACCCCATAGGCTTCCCAGGAGGGGGCATGGGGTCCCCCGGCTGATCCCGTCTCCCCACTCCCTAGGCTTCTCCGCCTGGGAAGCCCATCAGGTGGCGCTGGCCACCCGATCAGATTGGCCTCCTGAGGCCGCGGGTCCCACCGGCTGGTCCCCCAGAAACTTCTCCGCAGGCCGTTCTGGTGGCGCTGGCCACCGATTGGCCTCCCAGCAGGGGGCCGCGGGGTCCCGCCGGCTGGTCCCCGCTTCCCCTGGAAGTCTTCTCCGCCTGGGAAGGCACCGGCTGGCCCAGGGTGCCATTGCCTTCCCAGGACCCAGGCTCCCAAGATGACGGAGCCCAGGGCTGCGGCCTCCGCCATCTTGGCTAGGCTAATTTGCATACAGTCGCTCTGATTGGCTGTTGGGCGTCCTGAAGAAACGGTTAATTTTACTATTCTGCTTTTATTAGTTTAGATGCCCTTCTTTTTATTAACCTACTTCAGAGCAAGCTATCATGAAATTTACCAAAATTAAAAAATATATATTTTTATTGATTTCAGAGAGGAAGGGAGAGGAAGAGAAAGAAACATCAGTGATGAGGGAGAACCATTGATCGGCTGCCTCCTGCACGCCCCCCACTGAGGATCAATCGATTCTTAAAGCCGGGCCTTGCCCTGCTGGAATGATCCGTGACCTCCCAGTTCACAGGTTGATGCTCAACCACCGAGCCACGCCGGATATAAATCTCTTTACATATTTTCCTGTGCCGTTTAAAGTATCAATGAGACAACCTGAGCCAGGAGAACTTTGAGGACTTTGTGACGCTCTTTTTCTGTCCCCTGGGAAATGTTTTTGAAGATGTTGGTTATAGAGAATAGTGTTGGGTGCTCACCGTGTTTCACCAGCATCACCTCAGACAGTCCCCTCACCGTGTGGCTCAGACCGCCGTGCGCCCGGGGATCCCAGGGCCTGCAGGGCCAGCGACAGAGGAGAGCTCTGGGAGGAAGCTGTTGTGCGCTGATGTTGTCGGTGTGCCCGTGGAAGAACACAAACCTTAGTCTCGCTCTGCCACTCACCACCAGCGTGACTCTGGGCTTCCTCCTCCTGGTCCCTGTGAGGGCCAAACACGCTCTCTGTAAACTGGAAGCCCTGTCCACTGTCTGGGACTTTGCGATCTGTTCAGCGATCATCGGCAGAGCTCCTACTATGTGCGAGACTCTGTCCGGGCTCTGGGAGTACAGCAACATGGGAGGCACGAAGTCCAGCCCTGTGACTCTGCGATGATATCACCGCAGGGAGCGTCCACACGCCCTTTGCAGACGGCAGGGGCTGCCGGCTCTGGCCTTGTGGCCCTGGGCCCTGCCAGCCCGTGTCTGATGAGGATCGATGCCAGCAGCTCCCAGCTGCCTCCTGCTGATGCAGTCAGTGAGAAGCCTGCGCCCTGACAAAGGTGCAGACTAGCAGGTGGGTGATTAAAGTTTAGGCGGTCGGGTACCGCTGTGGCGGCAATGCCCACAAGGAAGCTCTGACGCGTCGCTCCGGTGTAATGTCGTCTGTTTAACAAGGCCGTGCTCCACACTCAGCTCGTTTCTAACGGGCCTGTTTGAGTAGTGGCACTGGGGTGGGGTTTCTCCGTCCCTCTCCAGCTCTGGGTATTCAGCAACGAGTGCACTCATTCAGGACTCGGGTATTCGCAATCTCACTCAACCTTCAGCCGGCTGCCTATTTTTATGCCAAACCACTCTCCCTCCCTGCACTGGAATATGGATACAGGCAAAGAGCAGCTGGGCACGAATGCACCACGACCTGGTAACTGAGTGATGGGATCTATACCCTGGGCAATACAGTGAGCCATAAACTACTTCTGTGAGCATGATGCCCAGGGTGGCATTTCATTCAGGCAAGGCACTGGGACCCATTGGACCTGTGTGTTCAGATCAGTGGTTTTCCACAGGACACTTTTGTCCTCAGAGGACATTTGGCAGATTCTGGAGATGTTTGTAGCTGTCCCAACTAGAGGGTGTGCAGGGCGTTGTTATTGGTGTTTCGTGGGTAGAGGCTTGAGGTGCTGCCAGACATTGTCATACTCAGGGACACCCCCCCCATCCTCCTGCAGATTATTTGGCTCAGAATGTCAATGTGGTGAGGTTGTCCTTGCTGACTGGATGTGGGGCAGGAAGTTTGGGGTGGGGAGGGTCAGACCCTGGGTCGTATGACTGATGACTCTTACAGGGAATTCAAGAACGAATCATGGTTGAAATGGTGTATAATGAGGTTTGTACTCTCAGGGAAAGAGGATTCCAGGGTTGAAAGGAAGAGATTTTTGGTACTGAGTGTGGGTCAGCCCATTTTCTTGGTCTGCTTTTGTTGGTGCCATGACTATGCTTCTGACTGCAGATACAGGTGTGTGTAGAGCAACAAAAGCGGGAGTAGAGGAGAGAGGTTAATTTCTGTGCTGCATTAGAAAGAAGAGGGAGCCTGCACTAGAATCGGTGGTTCTTAAGCTCAGGACACAGATTGCACGGTGGACAGTAGTGGGCACAGCGCCCTGGTCATTGCTTACTAGTTATTTCAGGACGGTTGTTCTGCTATTCAGTCTAATTAGCATATTAGTTCTTTATTTTATAGGACTAGAGGCTCAGTGCACAAAATTTGTGCAGGGCAGGTGTGTGTCCCCTGGGATTGGGGTTAAACCTGCATTTGAACATCCTTCTCTCACAATCCTGGACCATTGGCTCCTAACTACTTTCCTGCCTGCCTGCCTGCCTGCCTCATAGCTCCTAACTTTCCTCCCCTGCCAACCTAATTGCTCCAACTGCCCTCCCCTGCTGGCCTGATCACTCCCTAACTGCTTGCTCCCCTGCCTGCCTGATTGCCCCTAATCACCTCTGCCTTGGCCCCCACCACCGTGGCTTTGTCTGGAAGGAATTTGGACGTCCAGAAGATGTCTGGTCAATCTGGTCTAATTAGCATATTGCCCTTTTATTAGTATTTAATAAAAAAGGGCATAAAGTAGTGCATTGTGTCTCTCACTCTTCCATCATTTAACATTCCATTACTTCTTAGCACTTATGACCTTCTGACAAGCTGTGTGTGTGTGTGTGTGTGAGAGAGAGAGAGAGAGAGAGAGAGAGAGAGAGAGAGAAAGATGTTACTCTACTTATTTATGCATTGATTGATTGACTGTTGTAGTGCCCAATGGGAGATGGAATCCACAACCTGGGTGTATTGAGCAATGCTCTAATCCACTGAACCACCTGGCCAGGGCGGCTCAGAGGGAGTCCACTCTTCTGTAGGCTGAAGAGTGAGATTAGGGATTACAACTGGTGACCTACAAACCACATCAGGCTTACAGGGTTTTGCTTTTTTGGATATATTATTGTAAGTTTAAGGCCTAAAATGTGATGATTTGATACATGTAGTTATTGTGAAATAATTAACACAATAGGGTTCATTAACACCACTACCAACTCACATAAATACCTACCTTTTTGGTGCTGAGAACATTTAAGATCAACTCTCTTAGCAAAGCTCAAGTACACAACGCAGCACCAGTAACTAGTGTCACCAAGCTGTGCGTTAAGTGCCCAGAGCTCACTCACCACATGGCTGAGAGTTTGTGCCCTTTGACCCCCTTCACTCACCCACTGCCCACGACCACCATTCTAAGCTCTGTTTCTATGAAGAATCCACACATACGTGAGATCACGTGGTGTCTGTCTTTCTCTGACTTCATATGATTCATCTGACTTAAACACAGCGCCCTCTAGGCCCAGCCGTGTTGTCCTCGATAGGATTCTCTTCTTTATTGTGGCTGGATAGTCTTCCATAATAAAGAGACACACACCACCTCTTCATCCATCCACTCATAGACGAACCCTAAGGCTGCTTCCGTACCTTGGCTGCTATGAATAATGCCTGGGTGAACAGGGGGTGCAGATAGCGCTTTAAGATCCTTTGGCTACATGCCCAGAGGCAGGAATGCTGGACCCTGTAGTAATTCTAGTTTTAAAAACAGGGAATGGGGGCTGGAGGCTTTCTCACTCTCCATCACTGCTCCGGGGGCGGGAACCGGGGGTGTCTTCCCACAGTCCCCTGGCCCCGCTGTGATCCTGTCCTCCACCCCCGGGGCTCCAACCTCAGCCATGCCTCTGCCAAGCTCAAGCCTTCGGGCCACCCCGCCTCGGCTTGGCTGACGTCCATTCATTCTAAGCGTCAACGCCTTTGCTCAGAGCAGCTCAGAACCTGCTGGGGAGTAAGAAAAGCAGAGTCTGGCTGGGCCTCGGGAGAGAGATGCAGCGCCCCTTCCTGCACAGCCCCCTCCCTCCTCCCACGCCTGCACCCCCGCCTGCCCCCCACATACATGTTGTCCAAGAATCTACAACAAGAGATTTGAAACTAAATCAAACCCTGGACAGAGGGTCAACGGAAAAGGGTGAAGCTGCCACTTATGTGTGTCTGAGACAGTAAACGGGCAGCCTTTAATGTTATTTACAGTCTCCATAGAGGCAGGCTCGCAGACACAGCCCTGCTCATGCGCAGTGGGCGGGGAGGCAGGCGAGGGCAGCGCCCTCTCTCTCTCTCTCTCTCTCTCTCTCTCTCTCTCTCTCTCTCTCTCTCTCTCTCTCTCTTTCCATTGCGTCCAGGTGGCAGGACGTGTGAACAGACGAAGGGCTGAAATCACCGAGGAAATCGCTCCGTCTGCGCCGGATCACGACGCCTCCCCACGACCCCGCGACCCCGGGGCTATCTGTCACCTTGTCCTCCCGGCGACTTTTCACCCCGTGCTCCCTTCCCCCGGCTGCTCCAGGAAAAACAGTGGGAAAGTCCCAGGTTGGGAGGAGGGGAGCCAGGCAGGGGGTGAAATGCTGGTTTTCACAGGGACGGCAGGCGGGGCGCTGGGACCGCCCAGAGCCTGTCCAGATCTCCCTCTGCTGACTCTCTGCCTGGAAAGGTCCCCAAGTCTCAGGACCTGGGCCCCGAAAAAACCAGGCCTCAGGGGCCACTGAGGTAGAAAGTCCCCAGTTTCAACTCTTCCCAGGAGGCTCTTGCTGGGCTGGATCGAGGGGCAGACCCAGCCACAGCGAGGCTGCTGGTGTCGGGGTGGGGTGGGCCGGTGGCTGAGAGGGTCTCACAGACGCTGTGCAAATGCTGTCGCAGCCTCAGCTGCTGGGATGAGGAGTGTGTGTGTGTGTGTGTGTGTGTGTCGGGGGGTGGGGGGCAGAGCCCAGGGGAGTTTGGGAGGTGGGGGCTTTTGGTGGCGACAAAAGGATCGGGCCGCCTGTTTCCCAAATGCACAGGGTTAAACCTGTGAAACTACATCCTTCTCTTTCAGGTCAAAACTCACAAATATGGGCAAGTCAATAAATACATTTCAAACTAAATGAAAATCCTAACTAGGACAGGACCATAATTAGTCTGAGAAATAGCAAATATCCTCTCCCCCTCTCCGCCCCTGAGAAATGGGTCTGTGTCCTGCTGGTGCCCAGACTGGATTCGTCTGCCTCGGGGCAGCTCTGCTCTGGGGCCCATTTCTACATTAAAATGCTAAAAAAAAAAAAAAAAAAAAAAAAAAAAAAAAAAAAAAAAAAAAAAAAAAAAAAAAAAAAAAAAAAAAAAAAAAAAAAAAAAAAAGAAAGAAAAGAAAAAGAAAGAAAAAAAAAGAAAAAGAATTGAAGCCACTTAGCACGTTTTTTTAATGAAACTCCATTTTTTTCCTGAAAGACTTTGACATGTTATATTTCAAAAATATGTTATTTTAAGTTGTCATTGATGAAAGTTCAGGACTTTGCTGGAATTTCAGAGGCAGAGGAGTCTGCGCAGAAGTGACTCAGGCTTCGGACTTGGGCCTGTTCTGATGCAGGGCCCGCCCCGACCCCCCAGGTCATGGTCACCGCGTCTCCGTGCACTGCTCTGGACGCAATACTGTCTCAGACTGTTCTTGTTTCTGAGGACGGTGGCAGTTTTGAGGAGTATGGATTAGATATTCTGTAGAATTGATATATGAGTTTGTATATTTTTAAATTTACTTAATGTGAGAAACATTTGTTGAAGTCGCCATCTGTTTTCCCCCCAGAAACATTACTTTTAATGCCTGCACAATATTCCACCGATGATTATGACATTCAGTGCTTTCTCTGAAGGCAGTAAAAGGACCTGAGATTTCGTGGGAAGGACAGCATTCCGGCGGCAGTGTTGCTCAGGTGACTGTTGTGACGCTGTGGCTGGCGTCACCCCCAGGGCGGTGTGTGAGGGCAAGTGTGTGCATCCGAAAGGCACGATCTGGACATATTGCCCTTGACTCAGGATCTAGACCCCTGCCACAGCGCGGGCCCAGTCCCTGCCTGCCGACAGCAAGCCTGGGGCTCTGAGAAGTGCAGGGCTGCTGGAGCGGAAGGAGCCTTCCTGCGGGGCGCACAATCCCCTGCTCTGTGGGGAATGCAGCTCACGCATCTGTTTGTAGAACTGGAACCTGGGGACTTGTTGACAGGAAAGGTCTGTGGAAACTGCTTTAGAGCAGGCCCCCTATCGGGCTGTTCCCTGTCCTTCTGCCCAGTCTCTTCATGTGGCAGCGATCCTGAGGATTCTCGCTTTTGCCCTTTGCGTGATCAGATTCGTCAAGTTTACCCCATCACCTCTGCTGCATCTGTTCTCACCAATACTCTCTTGCCTTCACTACTGCATTTCTCACTGTTCCTCCTCCTCCCTGGGTCCAGGGGTTCTTTCTCGAGTCCACTCCTTCTCCCTATATGTATATGTATGTATCTATCTATCATCTATCTATCTACCTATCTATCATCTATCTATCTATCATCTACCTATCATCATCATCTATCTACCATCATCTATCATCTATCTGTATCTATCTATCTATCTATCTATCTATCTATCTATCTATCTATCTATCTATCATCATCTATCTATCTGTTATCTATGTATCTATCATCTGTCTATCTATCTATCTATCTATCTATCTATCTATCTATTATCTATCTATCTATCTATCTATCTATCTATCTATCTATCATCTATCTACTTATCTATCTATCTATCTATTGAACCCAGTAGAATTTATGCCAGAAATGCAACACAGATTAACACTAGGAAGTTTATTCATATATGTCACCATATCATTAGGTCAATGGAGAAAAGTCTTATGTTCATTTTCACATAATTTAACATACTCTCAATATAAACACATAATGAAAGTTGTCAATGGATATTTTCTTAAAGTGATAAAATACGAATGGCTCACCCCAAAGCTGGCCTCAGTTCCATGGAAAACACACCCTCTTCTCTCTGGCGCCTGGGCCCGCACCTGAGGGCACCATTACCACCTGCCGACGGGTCACACGCTGATAAAAATACAAAACCAAAGGCACAGGGATTGGAAAGGATGAGCTAAAAATACTCCTCCTTACAGATGATATAATACGAGTGTGTGTCTTGAAAACCCATGGCAATTCAGAGAAATATAATACAAAATTTCAACTTTAGGAAACAAAACAATAGCAACAAGCAAGTCTCCATCCAGCACATTAACTGAAGGAAGGACAAAGGTGATTACTCCAGTTGCTACAGAAAAGGGGACACAATCAGCTGTGTTCAACTGATTCAACACTTTTTCATGATTTTAACAAAAGCAGGAATAGAAGACACTACCTCAACACCATAAAGGCTGAACATGCAGAGGCGCAGGGAACAGCTTCCTCAGCGACGACAGACTGCAAGCTTCTCCTCCAAGGTCAGGGTCAAGACATGGATGCCCACTCTCACCATTCTACTTGACATAGTGTTGAACATTCCAGCCTGAGCCATTCAGAAAGAACAATAAATAAAGGGCATTGAAGGTGAGAAAGATCTTCGCAGGTAATATACGCTTATATGGAGAAAGCCCTGAAGAGTTCACAAACAAACTCACAACTGTTGGAACTGACAAACACACTCAGAAAAATTATCACACAAAAATCAGGTGTGTTCTTGTACACAAGGAATAAACAATCAGGAAGGGAAATCAAGAAGACAGTCCCATTTACAAGAACAATAAAGAGAATAAAGTATGTAGAAATAAACTTAACCAAGGAGGTGAAAGATTCATACACTGAAAACCAGAACATATTGCTGACAGAAATTGAGGAAGACACAAATAAATAGAAAGACAATATTATTAAGCTGTGAATATTATTCAGAGAGATCCACATATTTAGTACAATCCTACCAAAATCATAATGGCATTTTTACAGAAATAGAAAAAAAATCATCCTAAAATTCATATGAAATTTCAAAGGACCCCAAATAGTCAAAATGGTCTTGAAATAGAAGAACAACTCAAGCTTCCTGATTTCAAAACATATTACAAAGTGATGGTAATTGAAAGGATATGGTGCTGTCATAAAGACAGATACACAGGCCAGTGAAATAGAATAGAGTCTAGAAATAAACCTTCTTCAACTAGGGTGCCAAAACCGCTTCTTTGGGAAAGGGTGGTCTCTTCCACAAACGGTGCTGGGAAACTGCACGACAACATGCAAAAGAATGAACTGCGCCCTTATGTCACACTTACACAGAACGAACTCGAGATGCCGGGAGATTAAACATAAGCCACAAAACTATAAAACTCCTAAAACAAAAGAGAAAAGCTTAATGGCATTTGATCTGGCAAATCTTTTTAATATGACAAGAAAAGTAGAGGCAACTAAAGCAAAAATAGACCAGAGACTACATCAACCTAAAGAACCTGGTTCTTAAGAGAACACACTCAACAGAGTAAAAAGGCAACCTACGGAAAGGAAAAAATACTTGGAAATCATATACTTGATAGGGTTCATATCCAGATTGTACAGAGAACTCATAACCCAACAAGAAAAATCAAATATTAAAAAATGGGCGAAGGTCTTGAATAGATACTTCTCCAGTGACAAAAATACAAATGGCCAGGAGGCAGATGACAAGATCAGCATTAGTGATTGTCAGAGAAATGCAAATTAAAGCCAAAATGCAGTGTCACTCAGCCACATTAGGATGGCTATTCTGAGCAAAACGAAACGGAAACAAGCAGAGAACAGAACAAGTGTTGGCAGGGATGTGAAGAAGTGGAATCCTTGGGCACTGTCACTGGGATATTAAAATGGTGCAACTGCAGTGGAAAACAGAATGGCGGCTCCTCAAAGAATTAAAACTAGACTTGATATGACCTAACAACCCCACTCTGAGTATATCTCCCACTCAAAGGTGAAAGCAGTGTCTTGAAAAGACATTTGCAGACATGTGCTCACAGGAGAACTACTTACTCTAGTCAGAAGGTGGAGGCAACACAGATGTCTACTGAGGGATGACAGACAAACGCAACCTGATACACACACAGTGGAATCCGTGCCGTCCTCGGAAGGAAGGCAATCCCATCACAACCGCAACAAGGGCGCACTCTGAGGACATTGTAAGTGAAATAAGCCAGTCGCAAAAAGACACGATTCCGCTAGATGAGGTCTCTGACGCAGACAGCTCCATGGAGAGGAGGACGGTGCCCAGGGACGGGAGGAGGGGCCGGGGCTGTTGTGTAGCCGGAGTGGAGCTTCAGTTCTGCAAGAGGCAGAGGCTTCACAACAGTGTGAACACCAACAAAGGGGTGGGGGAGGCTTGTTGTGCAGTACTGAGAAGATCAATAGTCTTGTATAGAAACATAATAACATAAGATTTAACAGGAGAACAAGAAAACCCCCATAAAATGCCAATAGTAAACTTAACGAGAAATGTTCCAAACCCACACGAGGGGCATTAAAGCCCCGGAGGACCGGAGGCAGAGCAGAGCGTGTGGAAACCCCGAGTTCCCGCAGAGGCGGTTCGGCTCCCCAGAGAGGCGCCTCCGCTCAAGTTCCGGAGCAAGCTGAGCCTCGCAAACATAACTACACTTTGTTTTAAGCAAGACAAGTGGAATCTACATTTGATATGGAAAAATAAATAAGCAATAATAGCCAAGAATACCGCGCGAAGGATGACCAACGACCAAAGGCAGCCCAGCAGATAAAACCCCGAACCCTCAGGGAGAGATGGCGGGGGACAGAGCAACGGAGCAATTGAGGAAGTGCAGACAGAGCGAAGGTCGTGTACCAGTGGCCGGGACAGGGGCCGGCTGATCAACAGCCTGAGGCAGCCAGGAGCCATTTGGTAAAAGGTATAGCTGGCGAACTGCACATTGTTCTCAGCTCAGCTCCACATGGAGCAGAGACCTGACTGGAAAAGTCAAAGGGTTAGGAAATACGGGCAAATTCCTTCACAAACGGGGACTTGAGGAAGCTCCTGACTGTGACTAAAATTTCCGCGACGCTTCACAGTGGGGACAAAAGGAGCCACATGCTAGCCTGAAAAGCTCAGAGACCTAGAGTAATCACAAAGATGGTCTGAAAATTAGATATTTATCTACAAACAGGTTATGGTGGGTGGCCACATCCTGGGCCAGTGTTTTCCCTGACAGAAATCACCTTTGATCTTTACTGAGCATTTGTCTTTTTGCCTCTAAGATGTCTGGGTGACTTGGAACTTCCCTATTTCTGAAGGCCCTGGGGCACAGCCCAATGTGCTGGGTGCCAGGACAGATACCACAAGTTCCTTCATTATCATGTTAATTGATCCCGCACCCACCTGGGTATGTGTACGTCATTTTGCTTTTTATCCAATCCCAGGGATTTCCCCGCTTTGCTTTATCCCACCTCCTTAATCTATCACCAATGAATTTCATGTAACCCACTTACGTGTTTTCCTTTTGATGGTAAATTGATAAAAACACAGTATGAACTCCCCATTCTCCGGAGCATTATCTCAATTCATTGAGGTTCTGCTTCCCGGCATATGTCAACAGTTTGGCTCAAATAAACTCACATAATTCTCTACAGGTTTCATTGTTTTTTTCGTTAATAACAGCCACGACACTTGTGGGGCCAAATATTAGTGTCCGGACATGACACTCCTGGAAACGGTCAGTTCCAGGCCCCGGCCAAGCCCCCCATCACAGAAGTCACCTGACGCCTCCGCCCACCTTCTCCCCACCGGGGCCAGGTCCGGAGGAATCTGAACAGAAAGAATGAGGACTGGAATCGGCTGGGAATGACTGGGTCCTGGGGACCCCCTGCTCTGCCGGCACCCCCCCTCTCCACACATAAGCCAGACAGATTGATTTAAAGGTCTGTGCCTTCTCCCTGAAACGCAGAGATTTATTTCCCTTTGCTCTTGACATAGAAACCCTTCCAGTGGCCTCTAAACCTGCGTGGCTGGGTCTCCTTGGCCTGCCTCTCCGCTCAGAGCACCCTGTGGCCTGGGGCTCCCATCTGACCTGCAATATTTGTAACAATCTGCAGTGATCTCCTTTCTCTCATAGCTCGTTTCCATGTCACCTTCTCTCCCAGGAGAATATCAACTCCAAAAGGGCAGGAAGGTCTGCCTTTCTCACCGTTGTATTCCAGTCCCCAGTTTAGGGCCTGGCTGGTGACTGGCTCCAGGTGACTTTCTGAATGAATGAGTGGTGCATGCGTGAAGGAAGTCCTTCCATGGGGGTTTCTATGTCCCTCCCTCTCAGCTTTGTTGGTCTCTACCTGCCATAGTGCTCTGTTTGTGGGCCACACATCAGTCTCCCACGGCGCCCGCAAAGTTCCTAGCTCCTGTGAGAAGCTGAACGCCCTTCAAACTCTGTCTCACATGCCGCTTAGACGCCCGAAGGCACACAGCTCCGGCTCTCGGCCTCTCCAGAGCCCCTCCTTTCTCTCTGTGGGTTTATGTCTTCACCCTCAGCCACAGCGGCCAGCATAGCGGGGACAGGAGATGTGGGAGTGGGACCTGGAGTCCTGGTGTCTGGGACCCTCAGGGCCTGGGTGGGAGTCGCTGAGCTCGTTTGCGTCCCGGTGCTCCTGGCAGCATTCCTGACCCCCTCATGTGCCCTCCAAGCGAGAGCCCTCCCTGGCAGCGCATCTCGGAGCCAAGCAGTCCGCAGTGTGTACGTGTGGAGCCTGCTGTTTCCTAGGAACCACGTTGCCAACTGCAGGGGTGGAGGCGACCCCGGAGGACTCAGTGGCCATCCCCAGGGCCCCAGGTTTGCTAAACGATGGATGCAGAGCCGCCATCTATTCTTAGCTCTCGGGGCCATGGACTCAAAGGACAGGAAAGCCCTGTCAGGCGGTTCTGGCCGATGGAAAGTAAGGGTGGGGCTCTCCTTTCCTTCAATAGTTCACAAGTTTAACTCTTTTTCTTTGTTTGTTGGTTTTTTCCCACGAGAACCGCTCGGCTAATAGGAGTTGGGTGGCCTTGCCTTCCGGTCAGTGAGGCCATTGCGGATGGAGACTGAGATGCTAAATCTCAACGAGGGAGCGGCCCAGAGGCGAGGAGGCACCCAGTCAAGCAGAGGCCTCGCGGATCCGACTGCCCCAGGGCTGCTCGCGGGGATAGTCATAGGTTCCGGGAGTCACCCGGTCTGCACCCGGCCCGCCATCGCCACCCAGCCTGGCCGTGCAGCCCACTGAAGTGCTGGTTGCTCACGGGCACAGGGCTGTTGGCTACAAAGGACAAAGACGGGCAAAACTCTGTCCCCAAAGACACAACGTAATCAACGTCTAACCACCGACAATCTGTGCAGCTTGTATTGCCCTGATCCGCCACGTGGGTGTGGGGCACGCAGTGAGCGTCCACAGGAAGCCAGCTGCTGGGACAGATTCTGGGATAAAGACGACACGTGGAGGAGGAGAAAGTGCCAGCTGAGCCCGGCCAGTGTGGCTCAGTGGGTGAGTGTCGACCTAGGAGCCCAGACGTCACGGTTTGATTTGCGGTCGGGCACAGGCTGGGTTGTAGGCTCAATGCCCAGCGTGGGGTGTGCAAGAGGCAGCCGATCCATGATTCTCTCATCCTTGATGTTTTTCTCTGTCTTCCTCTCTCTTTCTCTCTGAAATCAATGAAAACATATTTGTTTTAAAAAAGCAAGTGCTACCAGGATGCAGTGTGAATGAGGACTAAGCCTGGGCTGTCGGGAGGCGCTGAAAGGGGGGTCTGTGTCAGCCAGGGGGACTGTCTTCAGCATCTCAGCCGTCCCCACGTTTAGCTGAGGAGCAGGTGCTGTCAGCCGCTCTCTGCACCATCGACATGGAGCACGTGGGTAACTTACGAGGGGAATGAAGTGCGCACATCTTATTTGTAGGGTTTGTGGAACTTGATGCAAGACCAGAGGCCCCATCGCTGGTGCCAGGAGTCACACGTAATGCCAGGAAGTACTGGTGGAAAGCCCGCCCGGCCCTCGATGGCCGACACGCCCTGCTCCAGGCTGCTGGCTGCGTGGGTCGCTAGGGCTGTTGCTGACCTCCAGGTTATTATGGTTTTACAATGGACACAGTTCTTCTCAATTAAATATTCCAGACTTGCCCTGACAGGTTTGGCTCAATGGATAGAGCATCAATCTGTGGACTCACGGGTCCCAGGTTCGATTCCAGTCAAGAGCATGTACCTTGGTTGCGGGCACATTCCCATCGGTGTTTCTCTCTCAGCAATGTTCCTAATTCTCTGTCCCTCTCCCTTCCTTTCTGTAAAAAATCAATAAAATATATTTTAAAAAATAAATATGCCAGACTCACCCTGAAAAGGAAGTTATACTTTTTCATTCACTTGGTGCAGGGGCATAATCAGAATCCCACCTAAAAGGAAAGGCTGTTTCTTAAAGTGGAATCAGTCATTTTCATTCCTTTAATAACAATTGAATGAGCAGCATCTGCTGCCCTCTCTGGGGGGGGGGGGGGATTCTAGAGCTAGTTATAGACAAGGGATGCTCAACAGGATTCCAGACCCCTTCCGCCGAGTCAGCCCTGCCACCGAGTCAGCGAGCTCGACGTGAACCGGGATTGGTTTCCCTCGTGCCCTTGGCGAGCAGGAGAAGACACTTCCTGCCCTGGGAGAGAGCAGGACACTTCCTGCCGAGACACCGCAGCGCTGGTGCGGGGAGAGCGCAGCCCCGTCACTCACAGCGCCTCTGGCAGCCTTTCCCCACCCAGTAGACTTGCAGCGTGAGCTGGTGAGGTTGAAGAAGTCTTGTGCCCTTGGAATTTGTGGGTTTGCCTTTGGTTTTCTTCTCCCTCCCCCTCCCTCCCCTGTGCTTTATAATTCACACCCCCTGACGGGGAGATTCACACTCATCACTTGAGCGCCTGGAGGATGGACAGCGACAGAGGGTCCTGCACAGCCCTGCCTCGCTGAGCGGTTTGCTCCAGCCTCATCATGACCACCCAAACCCTTGTCGCCCCGAGAAACCCCAAAGCCATGCGTAGGCATCTGGAACTCATCAGGGCTTACCCGAGGCCCGGAGCCGCATGGCAGCTCCGGCAGTTTCTATTTTCCAGTGCACACTCTCCCCTCTCCTCGCCCCCGCCCCCCAAGAAGGCTTACACATGAGTCCTGAGTTTCAGTCTTTGAGTGAGAGAACCATGAGTCAGTGTCGGGAGGAATGAATCAGCTGATGGTGATGATATAGAGAGCTGCTTGGGCCTGGTGCAATCCTGAGTCGATGATGTAGGAGCCTTCGGTTTTATGTTTATGATGTTGTTCCCAACCTTCCAATCCTCTACTCACCTCTATTCAATGCGAGCTGCTCTGCCCACTGACCCTGAGACCCTAACCCCGTGCTGGCCGGCTGCTCAGCGTCCACACCTGCGAATGTTGGTCCCTGGCGGGGGTAGGGGCACAGGCTTGAATCTGGCCTTTGCCTTGTGGGTGGGATGACGAGGATGTAAGAAGTCGTGAGGCAGCGGGAGCTCTCCGTTCACTCACATCCTGAGAGACTCCACAGTCGCAGGCCGTGCTGTCCCTGGCGCTGGGACTGAGTCGAAGTCTCACCCTTGGTGTCAGAAGAGCTGCATTGCCCCCAGCTCCGGGCTCCAGGGCCCTCTGAGCGCCAGCGCCCCGTCTGCGGGTGACCTGCGGCTTCGTCAGCAGCGGGGGACGCCGCGTGCAGGCTCCTGCGAGATGACATGCAGGAACTCCTTCGTGGAGCCTGAGGGGCTGGGACACAGAGCTGTCATCACGGAAGAGAGACCCCGCAGCTCGTACTGCTGAGGTGATCCTCTTGGCGCCAGCTGCCGCGTGATGGCAGAGCTGCCTGGGAGGAACGGAGTCACCGTCTCCACGCGTCTCCTCCTAGGTGGTCCCCACAGCTGCCCGTGTGCTCCGTCTCTTGTGGACACGTGAGCTCTGGGTGGCATCACACATGTGGGAGCAGCTCAGTGTGTGGCGTCCCGGACACGGGGATGGATACGGCGTCTGGAGGGCCCAGGGATGGACGAGGGTCTGAACTTGATAGTTTCTCGCCTGCTCCCCAGTTCCTCCTCCGTGACTCCCCGCCCCCCCGCAACCTGCCTCCATCCTGGCTCTGCGGCCGCTTCCACTCAGGACCCCCATGAGGGAGCAGCTCATGTTCCCGGCAGCTCGTGGCCCAGGAGCGTTTTGCAGCTCATCTGCTCTCGAGATTGAGCAGGAGTCTCACGTGGAAGAGCTCAGAGCGGCCACCAGTGGCGCCTGTGGAGACCTGGCCGGCGACTGGCCACTCAGGGCCGGCACATGGCCATGACACTTCTCATTGGCGTCCACACCCGCCTGCAGTGAGGGGCGCTTTGTTCCCAACCACATGTGGGTGATAACGAAACAGAGCCGGGTGGTGAGTGCTCGCCCCTTCTCTCCCCGATTCGAGGCTCCCGCTGCCATGGCTGTCCCGAGGCGCAGTGTGCACGGAACCCGGGTGGGCGCTGTCATTCTGACGATGTCTCCCCAGCATTCCTGGCGGAGGTGTCCGGGGACAAGGACACATCTTCGGAGGCAGGGGGTGGGGGAGGCAGCAGGGGAGATGTGAGCGCTGTCTGAGCGCGTCTCTGTGCTCTTGACTCTTAAGCGGCGCCCATGTTTTACAAACTACAAACTTAAACTGAGTTAGGAAAAAAGATGACTGTGGGGCACATGGGACGAGGCGTTTCTCCCTGGAGTTGGAAGAGACCATGAGCCTTCACAGAGCAGGTGAATTCGAACAGGAGTGCTCTTGTGGTTTGTCATTTCGATTGGTTTGTGCCTAAGTCAGCTTAGTCTGAACAGGTAGGCGGGAGAACGAGTGCATCATCGATGATCATCAGGAATTTCTTGCCCTCAGTCACGCAGTGAGCGGTCTGCAAGGCCCATCCGAGCCAGGGCTGCACGGGAAGGTGTGGGGGGTTGCTTTGGTGGGATGAATGGTGTGGCCACTGGCGATGTCATCTCTCTGGGCTTCCCTGATAAATGAGGAGGACTTCATTTTCCATCTGCGCCCCACACACCTGCCCAGGTCTGCGGTCATGCTGCGGCTCTTTCCTCGGGTGATCATTGTAAAGAGCCACTCGTAAGCCAGCAAGGTTTACCCTGCACGATTGGCACACAAACCTGGGTTCTGGGATTCACTGACTGTTCTTTGCCGCGGTGGTCATAACCACAAGTACCCACAGCCACACTTGTGCCCGGGCCTTCCTCCCTCCTGGGGAGGGGCTGACCCTCCCACCTGGGCCAACAGGGGCTGAGCTTGTCTAAGGAGGAGCCTGCGAGCTGTCACATTGACCTGTGCTGTCATAGGCGAAGCGCAGTCACTGCGTCCTGCCCTGCACCAGCCCCTTAGCTGGCCGAGCCGAGCTGTGCTGACTTCGGTGATCGAATTTTAATGTGCGGGTGACAGAGGCCTTACAGTTAATGTGTGCACGGAGGTGACAGCTTTGAATGTCAGCCAAAGCACAAAGGCCTGTCTGAAATTAATTTCGGGGGGAGGCAGGAAGTCACGGGAAGACGGGGAGAAATCGAGTGCTGAGAACTGAGGCTGGCTGAGCGGAATGTGCTGCCATCTGCCCCGATCACAGCCCCGTCTGGGCAGACACAGGCCCCCGAGCCGGGCGGGAGGAGCCCGGCGTGTCAGCTACTCCTGTCGGCTCGATTTCGGACCAACCTCGTGTACCACCTGCCACCTTTACACGCCTAGGGCCCACGTCCCCTTGTCAAAGTGGAGTTACCAAAAGCGGACATGGAACTCCAATGGTGTGGGCTGGGATTTCATCACTGAAGGGAAATACTTGGTTTTCTGGTAATAAATGGGTCACACTGTATTTTATGCATCTTTACAATTTTTTCTTTATTGTTGAAAGTATTGCAGATACACCCTTTTCCCCTTTGACCCTGCCTCCCAGCACCCACCCTATTATGCATCTCAATCTTCCTTTCACGTTGTCACTCATTGCAAACTCTCAGTTTCCCCATTGTCCAGCGACAACTCAAACCTTTCCCTGTGGCAGGCAGGACCTGTCGGGTGCGAGGTGAGGCAGGCCCACTGGCGTCACAGTGTGGGCGACGGGAGGGGCCTACGCAGAGGCCTGCGGGCGTCTCTGGGGCTGAGGCCAGGGCAGAACTGTTTCACTTCCACCCCCAGGGAGCAGGCGACACGGAGTCCTGGACTTCAGCCCCGTGTCAGCTCCGACGCCCGGAGCAGGAGTGAGGATGGTGTTTGGAGTTATTACGTTTGTGCCATTTGTCCCAGCGGTGATCAGAAAGCTGCACACTGGTAAGGTCTTCACGGGGTTATCCTGCTTCGTCTTCCATTTCCCTAGATGAACCTGCGCTGAACTCTGACCTGTGACCTCTACACATACTCCGCACATCACAAACTTTGTTGTTCCACATCCTGAGGTCCACGGGGGCCAGGCGCTCCCAATGCCACATGGTGGGGTCCTGGGGCTCATGTGGTGAGGTCTGCTGCTCAGTGTGGGTTGCAGGAAAAACAAGGCGAGGGGAGCCGAGTTGTGTCCTGGAGAAAGGGCAGAGGACAAAGAGGGAAACCAAGTTCAAACCCAAGGGTGGGACGAAACCCGGCCCTGGGCACAGGGGGCAGGAGAAGGAGCAGGAAACAGTAGGTTTAGGAGAGTCGATGTCCTCGGTCCTGGGCCCAGCGTTCCCTCCGCAGTGAGCGGGGACCGCTTCCTGTTGATACAGAGGCTCTGTGTCTGCACAGGGGGGGCCCCTCTTGGCTCTGCCAGCACGCAGCCTGGCTCTCCCAGCCTCTGCATGGCTTCACCTGCAGAATCCAGCCTTAGCCTTGCCTTCATGTGCCTCCCCTGTTGGGTAGCTGTGGTCATGGCCTCACAGTTTAAACAGCTATTGACTGTGTAAGTGTGAAACTCCCCTACATAGGAAGGTGTGAAGCAGGCCCTGGAAGCACTCAGAACCTCGCTGCCCAAAGCCCCTCACTGGCATGCTGGGATTTATCTTGAAGACTGAAATTCTTAGTCCCTGCAGTACCTTTCACACGCACATACATGTGCACAGAAATATATTTCATAGCTATTCTCTAAGGTACAACATATTGTAGGAAATGATTCATAATAGAAATTATTTTACAAGTGTATTATACATTAAACTAGAGGCCCAGTGCATGAAAACTGTGCAAGGGGCTCGGCCCTCGCAGCCCCTCAGCCTTGGCCAGCCCTTGAAGACCTGGCTTCATCTGGAAGGTCGTCCAGATGGTTGTTCTGCTATTCAGTCTAATTAACATATTAGCTCTTTATTATATAGGACTAGAGGCCCAGTGCATGAAATTTGTGCAGCTGGGGGGGGGGGGCGTTTCCTCAGCCCAGCCTGCACCCTCTTTAATCCAGGACCCTTTGGAGGATGTCCACCTGCTTGCCTGCCTGATTGCCCCTAACCATTCTGCCTGCCTGAATGCCCCTAACCACTCTGCCTGCCTGCCTGATTGCCCCTAACCACTCCTCCTGCCTGATCACCACTAATTGCCTCTGCCTGCCTGCCGGCCTGGTTGCCCCTAACTGCCCCCCTGCCAGCCTGTTTGCCCCTAACTGCATTTGCCTCAGCCCCCAGCCTAAGCCACAGTTTGACCTCCCTCTGCTGGAGGCAACCTGGCCAATCAGGAGAAGGCACCACCCCAATTACTCCACTGCTGCTGCCACTGGCGGCCACCATAGCTGCCTGAGCCTCAGGCCAGCCCTGGGCAGTGGCAGCCGCCATCTGCAGCTTGCCTGAGCTTCAGGCAGCTGCTGTGGCTTTATCGGAAAGAATGTCTGGGTGGTCGCCCGGAAGATGTCCGCCCTAATTAGCATATTGCCCTTTTATTAGTGTAGATGCCATCCAGGCTGTTTGACATTCACAGTACCTACAGTGTTCTCCTGTAGAAACTTCCCACCTACACGTCTTTTTAACACACCAAGCTGGCACTCCTTTACGGCGGGAAACGACACTTTAGACATTGTTCTGCTCCTGCCGATGCCTCACAGAGGGCATTGCACATTGCAGAGCTAGATAAACACGTATCAAGCGATCGATTAAAAAGTTCTGACCTGGCCCTCGGTGGTTGACTCAGTGGTTAGAGCATCATCCCGTGCACAGAAGGACCTCGTGTTCAGTTCCGAGTCAAGGGCATGTGCCTGGGTGGCAGGTTCGATCCCCGGCCCCCATGGGCGCATGTGCAAGAGGCAACACATTGGTGTCTCTCTCACACTCTTGGGAGAGAATTAGAAAAAAAAGCGGTGAGCTGGAGACCCTGGCAAGACTTCCTCCCGACAGTAGGGCAGTCCCTGCGACTGGTCCGCTTTCAGACGTAACCCGGGAGTCCCACAGCCAAGCTCCGTGCAGGGAGCTCTCCGGAGCTGCACGGTGGCTGCTCTCACCACGGTCCGGCTGTTATAAATCCACAGCTTTGTCCATTAGCATCAGAACTCCTGTTAAAATGGGAGCAGAGACGAACAGAGATAGGCTCCTGTTAGCTCATTAATATTCCCTGTAACGGACAATGCTGCCGGAGACAAAGCCGGGTAGCGCACGTCATCCATCCCGCCGGATGCCTGCCGTTTGTTATCCTACGGAGCTGCTCTGCACACCGTGGGCACATGGGTGTATTTATCAAACGCCCTGTTGATGGGAATGTGTGCGTGCTGTCTCTGGACTGCCTGTTCCTTGGGCTTCATTCATTCATCCACTCACTCACTCACTCGCTCGCTCTCTAGCTGTTCGTTAGCCTGCATTTCTGGCATCCCCACTATGTGTCAGTCACTGTATCAGGTGCTGGGAAGAGTAAGTTGAGCAGGACTCAGTCTGTGGATGGAACAGACAACTGTAACATGGTTTTGACGAGGTGCATGGGGAACAGGAGACCGCAGGGCTGCCCTCGGTGAGTTCACAGCTGAGCAGCAGAGAGAATACTACCAATGACGGTTTGGACCGAACCAGAATCCTAAGCTCAGTTTTAGCAAGACTGAGAGTGAGGTGCAGGCTGTGCCGTGACTCGAGGTATCAGAGCAGGCAGCAAGGAATGGTGCTGACATTCCTGCGAAAAAGGCCCTCGTAGGAGTTTGCTGGGGCTGCCCTCCGATAGAAGCTTGGTTTCCCTCGGGTGGAGACAAGACGCCCTACATCGAGGTCAGCAGTCCTGGCTTCTCCTGAGGTTTCTCAGTGACCAAAGGCATGTCTGCCCCACGCACGAGCCCTCAGCATAATCGCTGCCAGGACACCACTGCTTCTGTGGACACACCCACCTGGCGAGTCCAGGCTGCTTCATGAGGCAGGTTGTCCACGCGATGCACACAGCCAGTTCTTGCATTTGGGAAAAGGCTGCCTTTGCTCATGTGTCCATTCCTTTTTACAACAGAAAGGACACTTGCTGCCGATGGCTAGTGCTTCTGTGAGGACCAGCTCTGTGGGGCACCGGCCCGTGAGGGGCAGGCTTAGCTGGGCTCCTCCTTCCGTGGGAACCGAAGTCAGCCCAGCAGCCCAGCTCTCGTCTTTAATAAGGTCTAAATGCCAGCTTCCTAATGGCAACCCCAAACACAGCTCTATACAGAATGGAAGCGGCAGGAAATGAAACATACACTAACTTGTCCAAAAACAATATTCAGGGGCCCCTGTCCCCAGGCTCTGGGGCTAAGTGCCCAGGTCCTCGCAGTGGGTTCGGGTGTGTGTGTTGCGTAGCATCTGGGCTGATCACCTTCTTTGTCACCAGGTTCCTAGTGTCACCTGGAGTTGTCAATATTAGACGGTTCATGTCCTACTCAGAGATGCTAATACAACACACACTCAGCCTCTCTGTCAGCAGTGGCTCCGTGTCTGTCCTCACAGACCATCTGCCCTTGACAGGACTCCACCCCAGCATCCCCAGAGATCACATTGCCTCTCCGCATCACCACGTCACACAGCCCCTCCCAGCGCTCTGGGCCGTGGAGATATGGCTGCAATGAGAAATGACTTGGAACTCCCTGGCTTCATGTGACAAAAGGAAGTATTTCCACTGAAACTGCCAGAAGACGCCCCTACTCATCAGAAGGGCTTTCCTCATGGCGTCTTTCCTCTTAGTGAGAACGACCCTCCTGAAAACCCACCGTCTGTGCAAAAGGAGAGTGGCGAGGGCTGGGCTGGAGTTCTCAGCTGTTTCTGCCTTTGTGAGTAGGTTATGCATTCTCCCTTCAGTCACAGTGGGTGTTTTTTTATAGTTTTAATTTTTTTAAAATATATTTTTATTGATTTCAGAGAGGAAGGAAGAGGGAGAGAGAGATAAGAAACATTAATGATGAGAACGAATCATTGATTGGCTGCCTCCTGCTGGCCCCCGACAGGGGATCGAGCCAGCAACCCCAGGCATGTGCCCTTGACCGGAATCAAACGCGGGACCTTTTGATCTGCAGGCCTACGCTCTAACCACTGAACCAAACCAGCCAGGGCCAGTCACAGTGTGTTATGCACCTTACCCTCTAGGCCTAGGGGACCGCGCTGATGGGGATGGAGGTGGGTGGGGTCTTGCTGTGCATTCGCTGTTAGTGAATGGAAACGAAGCATAGGTTTTCAGGCCTTGATCTTGCATCCTGACGCCATGCTAGTGTACTCTTCCTAGTAATTTTCATGTGCTCCTTGGTATTTAGTGCTAGGTCCTGCTGTGTGCAGACAGAGGTACCTCTGCATTTTCCTTTTCTACCTGGGTGGTTTTTATTTACTTATTTACTTGACGACTGCCCTGATTAGACTCTGTAACCCAGACAGTGCTGACTGGCAGCGAGGAGGGTGCACCTCCCTGTCAGGGTCCTGTCCTCGGGAGAGTGGAGGCCGGTCTCTGGCAGGTCAGAGTCATGCCAGCGGTTTCTGTAGATGCTCTTGATCTGGTTCAGGGAGTTCTCTTCTGCTACCAGTTTGCTGAGCGCTTTGTCTCAAATCACGAAAGGGTATTGCATTTTGTCAAATGCTTTATTTCTGCACCTTTTGAAGTGATCGTGGGGTTTAATTTTTTTATTCTATTGATATGGTATATTCATTGATTTTTCAGATATTAAACTGACATTATATTTATGGAATAAATACCAGATGGTCATGACATATAATCCTTTTTTTTCTTTTTTTTATTTATTTTGTTTTATTGCTTAAAGTATTACAAAGAGTGTAAGATAAGTCTCCATTTTTCCCTTGACCTTCTCCCCTCCTTCCCTACCCCCCAGTGTCGTGTGTCTATTGATTATGCTTATATGCATGCATACAAGTCCTTCAGTTGATCTCTTAACCTGCCCCCCACCATCCTCCCCAGGCTTCCAGCTGTTCAAAGCTGTTCTTCCTCTGTATCTGTTTATGTTCATCAATTTATAATGGTCTTTATTATCCATAAATTAGAGAGATCATGTGGTGTTTTTATTTCATTGACTGGCTTATTTCACTTAGCATAATGCTCTCCAGTTCCATCCATGCTGCTGCAAATGGTAAGAATTCCTTCCTTTTTATAGCAGCATAGTATTCCATTGTGTAGATGTACCACAGTTTTCTAATCCACTCATCTGCTGATGGGCACTTAGGCTGTTTCCAAATCTTAGCTATGGTAAATTGTGCTGCTATGAACATAGGGATGCATATGTCCTTTCTGACTGGTGTTTCTGTTTTCTTGGAACATATTCCTAGAAGTGGTATTACTGGGTCAAATGGCAGTTCCATTTTTAACTTTCTGAGGAAACTCCATACTGCTTCCCACAGTGGCTGCACCAGTCTGCATTCCCACCAGCAGTGCAGGAGAGTTCCTTTTTCTCCACATCCACTCCATCACTTGTCATTTATTGATTTGTTGATGATAGCCATTCTGACAGGTGTGAGATGATACCTCATTGTTGCTTTGATTTGCATCTCTTGGATGATTAGTGACATGTGTCTCTTGGCTTTCTGAATGTCCTCTTTTGAAAAGTGTCTATTTAGATCCTTTGCCCATTTTTTGATTGGATTGTTTATCTTCCTTTTGTTAAGCTGTATGAGTTCCCTGTAAATGTTGGAGATTAAACCCTTATCTAAACTAATAAAAGCATAATATTAAAATTAACCATCTCTTTGGGATGGGTAAGCCATGCCCACCAGCCAATGAGAGCGACTATATGCAAATTAGCCTAGCCAAGATAGTGGAGGCCGCAGCCCGGGAGAAACCACACACAGGGTCCAGCCAAAGCACAGGATGGGAAGAGCAAGCAGGCAGTGGCTGAAGCTGTGGGCAGGAGAAACAGGGCGGAAAGAGGCTGTGGCCTGTAATTGATCATTTCGGGACACACACACACACACACACACACACACACACACAGGCCTCCTAGGCTCCCTGCATGTGCCCCGGCCACCCGATGCTTCCCAGGCGGATGGCCCTGAGGGTCAATGGGAGCTGTAGGTGGCCTGAAAACTGCCCTCAGCCCCTCTCCCAGGCTGGCCAGGCACCCCAGTAGGGACCTGAATCTTGAAGGGGCTGTGGCCAGTCTGAAAACTGCCCTCAGCTCCTCACCCAGGCTGGCCACATCCCCATGGGGTGAGGGTCTCCACTGGGGAGCTTGACCAGCCTGCAAACAGACATCGGCCCTTCACCCAGGCTGGTCAGGCACACCAGCAGGTGGACATCCCCAGAGGGGTTCCAGACTGAGAGAGGGCACAGACCGGGCTTAAGGACCCCCCTAAGTGCACAAATTTTTGTGCACCGGGCCCCTAGTCAGTAATAACATTGGCAAATATGTTCTCCCATGCAGTGGGCTTTCTTGTTGTTTTGTTGATGGTTTCTTTTGCTGTGAAGAAGCTTTTTATTTTGATGTAGTCCCATTTGTTTATTTTCTCTTTAGTTTCCAATGCCCTAGGAGCTGTGTCGGTGTATATAATCGTTTTTTAAATGAGTTGCTGGACTCAGTTTGTTACTATATTATTGAAGGTATTTGTATCTATGTTTATAAGAGATATTGATCTGTTGTTTTGTCTTCTTGTGATGTTTTTGTTAGTTTTGGCATCAGGGTAATAATACTGACCACATAGAATGTGTTAGAAACTGTTACCTCCTCTTATATTTTTTGAAAAAGTATGCAAAGAATTTGTGCTAATTCTTCTTTAAATGTTTGTATAATTCACCAGTTCAGTCATATGGCTCTGCAATTTTCTTTATGAGGATTTATACTAGAGGCCTGGTGCATGAAATTCATGCACAGGTGGGGGTCCCTAGGCCTGGCCGGAAATCAGGGCTGATCGGGGCCTTCCAGCTGCCAGCTGGGGCCTTTCCTCTCATGGGTCCTTCCCCTGGCCAGTCCCGCCTTCCTGCCAACTGCCAGCTGGGGGCTTCCTTCTGGCTGCCGGCTGCCAGCCTGAGGCCTGCTGGACAGGGGAAGGGGCTGTGGGAGGTTGGCTAGCACGGGGAGAGACCAGGGGAGGTTGGCTGGCCGCAAGAGGTTGGCTGTGGGAGCACATTGACCACCAGGGGGCAGTCCCTGCATCAAGCATCTGCCCCCTGGTGGTCTGTGCACATCATAGAGGCTAGTCATTCTGGTCATTCTGGCATACTGGTAGCTTAGGCTTTTATATATTTACTCAGGGCCCGGTGCACAAAAATTTGTGCACTTGGGGTGTCCCTCAGCCCGGTCTGTGCCCTCTCACAGTCTGGGACCCCTCAGGGGATGTCCACCTGCTGTTGTGCCTGGCCAGCCTAGGTGAGGGGCTGATGGCTCTTTGCAGAATGGCCAAGCCCCCCAGTGTGGACCCTCACCTCATTGGGGTGTGGCCAGCCTGGGTGAGGGGTTGAGGGCCATTTTCAGGCTGCCCACAGTCTCTTCAGGTTTTGGGTCCCTACTGGAGTGCCTGGGAAGCCTGGGTGAGGAGCTGAGGGGCATTTTCAGGCTTTCAGGCTGCCCACAGCTCCCGTTGACCCAATGTCCCAGCAAGGTTGGCTGGAGTTTATTTATCTTCTATAATTGAAACTGTTGCTTTAAGCTGAGGCCTAGGCAGGTAACAAAGCCTCCTGTTTGCTTCAGCTCTGTGGCTTCTATAACTGCAACTATGTTGCCTTGATCAGAGAGAGGCCCAACTGGCCTAGGCAGACAGTTTACTCCTGGTGCAACGGAAGCCTCCTGTTTACTCTAGCTCCGTGAATGCTGGCCTCCCTCTTGGCTGGGTTAATTTGCCTACAGCCGCTCTGATTGGCTGGTGAGCATGGCTTAGGTGTCCCAGAGAAATGGTCAATTTCAATGTCACTCTTTTATTAGATAAGATTTATATTTATATTTATATTTATATTTATATTTATATTTATATTTATATTTATATTTATATTTATATTTATATTTATATTTATATTTATATTTATATTTATATTTATATTTATATTTATATTTATATATTTATACTAGGGGCCTGGTGCACAAAAATTTGTGCACTCAGAGAGGAAGGGGGTGTCCCTCAGCCTGGCCTGTGCCCTCTCTCAGTCTGGGACCCCTCAGGGGATGTCCACCTGCTGGTGTGCCTGGCCAGCCTGGATGAGGGGCTGATGGCTGTTTGCAGGCTGGCCAAGCCCCCCAGTGGGTACCCTCACCCCATTGGGGTGTGATCAGCCTGGGTGAGGGGCTGAGGGCTGTTTTCAGGCTGCTCACAGTTCCCATTGACCCAACATCCCAGCGAGGCTGGCTGGAATCAGGTTTCTGGGGTTTATTTATCTTCTATAATTAAAACTTTGTTACCTTGAATGGAGGCCTAGGCAGGCAATGGAAGCCTCCTATTTGCTTCAGCTCTGTGGCTTCTATAATTGAAACATTGTTGCTTGAGCAGAGGCCCCGCCAGCCTAGTCAGGCAGTTGCAACGGAAGCCTCCTGCTTGTTCCAGTTCTGTGGCTGCCGATTTTCCACTATTTTTTTTTTAGAAACAGTGAAAGATAGAGGGAAAGACAAAGAGAAATATTGATTTATGAGAAACAAATTGATTGGTTGCCTCTTGCATTTATTCCGACCAGGGCCCGGGCTGGGGAGGAGCCTGCAACCGAGGTACACTTACCTCCCTGGAATGGAACCTGGGACCCTTTGGTCAGCAGGCTAGTGCTCTATCCACTGAGCAAACCAGCTAGGGCTTCATGAAGTTTTTTAAAAATTACGAATTCAAACTTTTTATCTGTTATACATACTTTCAGACTTCCTATTTTCTCTTGACTCAGTTTTCATAGTTTACATCTTTCTAAGAATTGGTCCATTTATGTAAAGTTAACTAATTCTTGGTATACTATTGATTGTGGTAGCAATGTCTCTTATTTCATTGCTGATTTATTAATTTGAATAAGTTTCTTTGGAGGTGGTCAGTAACTAAAGATTTATCAATTTTTGGGTCTTTTCAAAGACCCACTATTATTTTTTGGTGATTTTAGTTATTGATTTTATCTTCTTTACTTCATTTATTTCCACTCTGTTCTTTATTATTTCCTTCCTTCTGAAAACATTGGGTTTAGTTGGTTTTATTTTTTTCTGATTTCTTAAGGTAGGAAGCTAGGTTATTAATCAGAAAGATTTCTTATTTTTTAATTAGACATTATGGCTACAAATTTCCCTCTAAGTACTGCTTTAGGTGCAACTCATACCTTTTAGTATGTTTTGTTTTCATTTGTCTTGAGGTATTTTCTAACTTCCTTTTTGATTTCTTTCATGATCTTTTAGTTATTTAGGACGATGCTGTTTAATTTCCACATGTTTTTGAATTTCTAAAATTTCCATATTGCCATTGTTTTCAAATATTTTCTGTTTTAATCCATGAATATACTTTGTATGATTTTAATGCTTTTAAGTTTATTGAGGTTGTTT
Source organism: Murina feae (assembly GCA_004026665.1). Classification (NCBI taxonomy): domain Eukaryota; kingdom Metazoa; phylum Chordata; class Mammalia; order Chiroptera; family Vespertilionidae; genus Murina; species Murina feae. The sequence continues at coordinate 28,787 of PVJC01010260.1, forward strand.
AATGGCCTAATGCTACGAAGAATACTCAAAGTAATTTTAGACAAGTGTGCACTCTGCTCTATTGGCTGGAGTGTTCTCTGATGTCTATTAGGCCTACTTAATTTGTAATATTAAGTCTTCTATTTCTTCGTTTAGCTTCTGCTTCTTATTCTTCCCACTGAGAGTGAGTTACTGACATCTCCAGCTACGTCTGTTGAGTTTCCTGTTTCCTGTCTTCATTAGATCTACCTTACGTCTGGAATAAACATATATTGAGAATGGTAGGTGGCATGAAGCTTTAAAATGAGAATGAGTAGAGAGAAGGGAGGCTCCTAAGGTAAGGGAAATGAGGAAATTTCTGGGCATTTTGCTCTTGTACATGTAATTTTCAGTGTTACTGTTACAAACATGTGGCTTTTCTCCATGTGCTCTCTGGCCTTGATCTTCATAATAACGCAGATTGTAAAATATAATGCTCTGCTGCAGACGTGGAGGCTCCGAGTTCCTTCAAAGGACCCTCCCGTGATCTCTTATACAGTAATGGAAAGGCCTAGTCTGGTGCCTGACACATTCCGATGTTAAGTCATAAATAACAGGAAGGTGAGCGGACGGCAGGGTTAAGTGAAAACTCACTTCTTTTGCCTCACAATCTGAAGGAAACTTTTCCTTAGTCAGTCTCACACATCTATAAGACTTTTAATAGAAAATCAGTACTATATGATCCCTAGTTTCTGTGAAGTGTCTTTTTAATCAGGTGAAAAACTACTACTTATATTAAAAGGTATTTACACTTAGACTTTTTAAAATTAGTTTTTTTTTCTTCTAACTGGCACCCAATTTGCCACAGTTTTCAGTGGCAATGTGTGTGACTGTCAGGTACAGGGCATGTCTATTTACAGGGCCAGCTCACCAAATGGATACTGACGAAGGAGAGAAGCCATGTTTAACTTGTCTTTGTAGCACCAGCTTCCAGAATGTGTGTAATGCAAAGTAGATGCTCAATGAGTGTGGTTGGCATAACCTATATTCCATGCCATTACGTACACTGTGCTTCCTCGGGGCTGGGAGCTAGCCTTCCAGAGGGCTCTTCCCTGGGATGCATCGGAAGGGTCACTGATGGCAGCTTTCAGCTGGAGGGAGACCGAGCTGGCCAGAGGAGGCACCGAGGAGGAAAGTCTTGGTGGGGGTATTGACTTCCTATGATCTTCCTCAGGTCCACTTCATCTTTAAAATAAGAAATAACAGTGCCCTGACTGGTTTGGCTCAGTGGATAGAGCGTCGGCCTGCAGACTGAAAGGTCCCGGGTTTGATTCCGGTCAAGGGCATGTACCTTGGTTGCAGGCACATCCCTAGTGGGGGGTGTGCAGGAGGCAGCTGATCAATGCTTCTCTCTCATTGATGTTTCTGGCTCTCTATCCCTCTCCCTTCCTCTCTGTAAAAAGTCAATAAAATATATTAAAAAAATAAATAAAGGTATTTTCCCAGTCGCATATAACATGCTGCTTTACACTTCCTGTCAGCAAGTCCTCCTTCACTCCCCACCTTTAAGTCTGTCCTGTAGAATAGCCCCACCGGCTGAGTAGCTCATCAGTTCCTCCACTGAGTAAATTACTCCATCGCCTGCTGGGCTGCCGGGGCCACGGGGAGTGATCATATCTTATTCCTCCGTCTTCGCTTCTTGATTCACACGGAGGCGCCTTGGCACCTCCCATCTCATGAAGGTGTTTTCGCTTGACCTCCAGCATCTGGCTGAACCGTGACCTTTTCAGGTGTAGTTAATGATCGGAGCACGATTTCCCTGGCGTTTTCCGCAGGGTCCTGGGTCTCACCGGTACTGCCACCTCATCCTGTCTGGGCATTTGCACTCACCGGAATTTCCGTTTTCACGTGTGGGGCTCAGCAGTGGCATCTGTGCGAGTGTGTAGGTTCAGTGGCAGGTGAGGGGACAGATCCCTGGAACAGTTAATTACGTCAAACCTTGTGCTGTCTCTTCACGCAGCGTCGGGGGCAGAAGCCCCTGAGAACATCCGGGGTGGAGTGCTTCACTAGTGACCAGAGACGCTGTCCATGACCCAGGATAGTCCCAGACCAGACGTAGCCTCCAGAGGCATCCGAGCTCAAGGAGGAGCCCGGGGCTTGGTGAGCACCGGGGCACTGATACTGGGGTCTCCCTGCTCATGACTCCCCGGGCGCTGCCCCTTCCTCCCGGAGTGTGTGAGCTGGGGCACGGCAACCAGAGATCCCAGCTGTCACCAGTGTCGCACTCTCAGCCTTGGCGGCAGGAGTGCGGGTCACCTGCTGATGTCAGTGCATAGGGAAAGGGGATCTTTCCGATCTCATTTACCTGAGACCCAGGAGCCCGAGTCTTTGCCAATTTTCTGCAAAGAATCCCATCCTGTCACGAGCCCAGCTGCATGGACTTGGCTGTCCTACAACCACGTCTTCGCAGGCGGCCCCGAGCCATGATTAGCCTGCAGTGATGACTGGTGGCTCTGCCAGTCATGTCCTAACACGGGATCTTCCTGGCACTGCCCGGCTCACCCGGCTGCTCTGTGAGTTGCAGCTGCACAGAAAGCTCCTCTCGCCTCCAACAGCTGCTGCGCTTGGATGAGGGCAACGCTGCGAGTCCCACCCTTTGCTCAGAGGACAATGACAACACGACGCTGCACTAGGATACGATGTGAAGGAGCCGGAGCGCCTACGGGAAAAGGTCAAACATAAATGCAAACTCTAATGAGGGTCTCATCCCCTGGACACGTGCGAGTCCTGCTTTTGCTTGTTGTTATTGTTAAAAGTCGTCCTGGGGAGACTGACCATGAGGCCTGAGACAGTTCAGCACAGCCAATGAGAAGGGCCCCGAACCAGAAATCTGGCTACACGGTGGTGCTGATAGCAACAAGTTGGGATGAGGCAGGACTGACTGGATGAGACAGGAAGCACAGATCTGTGACCCAGAGGGATGTTCTGGTGGGCAGCTAAGGCAGACAGTGTGTACCAGGTATCGCCTAGGGGAGGGCGATCCAGGGTGCCAGGGAAGGGCAAGAACCCTGGTAGCAGTGAAAGCCACATGAGTGAATTCTGATGCAAAGGTAATGTTGACCTTCCGCCTTCATTTATTCATTCATTCACTCAGCGAGCCATTTTATAAATATGGATTGGTACCCATTATTTGTTGAGTCTTGTGAGAAGCACTGTGCATACAGAGTGGGCAAGATGGACAACATTCTCTTCATAGACTCCACAGTGAGGCCTGGGGGAGGGAGAATTAGAAAGTCTACTTGGAAAAAAGTGTGGGAATAAAGGAACCAGCACCGCATTTATCCATTATATAAATATAAAAATCACAACATGGAGCCCTAATTTAACTCAGGGTCTCGGGGAAAGTGCACTCAAAAGCAAGTGTACTAAGCAGAGGGACACATAGGAGTTTCTGAATTCAAGGCTCAGATGGAGTAGACAAAGGCAGGGCTTGGAGAGGACAGGGAGTGGCGAGACTGCGCTCGGGCCCAGGGAACAGCCCCGTCCACAGCGAGAGAGCTGGTGTTTCAGGCCTTGGCGATAACCACGCTTGAGACGCAGAGTGCATCTAAGATGGGTGGGAAGGATGAGGTCAGAGAGTCAGAATTCAACTCGTAGATTTAATTCCAATCCATTCAATGAAACTCTTTTCATTCACAAATATCTCCTGTAAAAAAAGGTCTCAAACATAATAGGACGATGCATTTTACTTAAATACCACTTTGAGATAAGGTAGATATTATCATCCTCTCTTTTCCCAAGCATACTAACAAAAAGAAAATCGCAGGGAACACTGGTGTGGTAGGCACAACAATGGCCAGCAGAAGGTGTCCATGCTCACCTCAGACCCACAACAGAGTGACCTTCCTTTGAAACAGGGCCATTGCAGATGCAGTGAGTCAAGATGAGGTCACACTGGTGTCACAATGAAGGCCATGTGAGGACAAACACAGGGAGAATGCTGCATGGAGATTAGAGTTATCCAGGAAACTAAGAAACTTCCAGAAACCAAGAAACAAGCCAAAAAACTTCTGGAAGATGGGAGAGAGGCCCAGAACAGACCTTCCCTGCCCCTGCAGAGGGAGCCTGGCCCAGCCAACAGCTGAGTTTAGACGTCTGATCTCCAGAACAGCAAGACAATACATTTTTGTTGTTCTAATCCATCAGTTTGTGTTTTTGTTTGTTTGGTTTTACGCAGCCCTAGCAAACTAATACAGGAGCCATGAGCCATACCATGTGGTTGGTCCCTAGAAGCTGTTGATGATCCTTGGCAGATGGCCAGCATGGCAGCTGGGACCACAGTCGTACAACCTCAAGGATCTGACTTCTGCCAACAAACCAGGTGACTGGAACCTTCCACGGCCTCCAGAAGGGATGCAGTGCTGCTGACAACTAGATTGTAGTTTATTCACCTAAATCACTGTATGATAATAACAAACTTGTATTGTCTTTTTTGAAATATATTATTATTTATTTCAGAGAGGGCGGGAGAGGAAGACAGAGAGATAGAAACATCAATGATGAGAGAGAATCATCAATTGGCTGCCTCCTGCATGCCCCTGACTGGGGGTTGAGCCCACAACCCAGGATGTTCCCTGAATGGGAATTGAATCGTGACCTTCTGGTTCATAGGTCTGATGCTCAACCACTGAGCTACGCTGGCTGGGATAAATTTGTATTGTTTGAAGCTGCCAAATTCATGTCAATTTTTATGGTACCCAGAGAAAACTAGTATGATTGTATCAGAATTTCTTTTCTTTTTCTTTTTTTTGTATTGCTGACTAGCATTTGATTGTATTACTATTTCGGTTAATTGGTCAGTTCTCCTGGTTTTGAGCAGTGAGTGTCAGGTTAGCGTTTATTCATTCAGGTGTGATTAACATTCATTTGTGAGGGTCTTTGTCACAGTACGATTTCATTTTTATTGGGAAATATCTAGAAGTAGATTACTGGATCATAATGTAGGACGCCTCTAGTCTTAGTTTTATAAGAAATTGTCAGAAATATTTTCCAAGTATTTGAAGCCTTTGCACCTCACCAGCAACCTGTGATGTCCCAGGGGCGCCACATCTTTGCCAACATTTGTTTTTTTCTTTCTTCTTTCTTTCTTTCTTTTGATTCTTGACATTCAGGTGAGAATGAGTCTTTATATTCTGGATATAATACTTTGTCAAGTACATGTATTATGAGCATTTGCCCCAGTCTGTTGTTGCCTGTTCTTTTTTTCTTGGTGGTATTTTTAGATGTCAGAAAAATTTTTACTTTTAAGTCTAATTATCAGTTAGATTTCTGTGGCCTGGCTAACAAACCTTAAACTTGTTAATGAGTAATTGAGAGAAGCTGAAAATTTATTTTTTAAGTTTTAAGCTTACCTCTTGGGCTTTAGTAAAATGAGGCTCTATAACTTGTCCTCAGTAAGTCTGTGGAATTATAAATACACGTGTCTTTAGAGCAGTGCCCATCGTGGCCTTTTTAGTGTTTCACATTCTCTAATATTTAATACTTAGTTCATTAAGTTATGGTGTGAAACACCAAATAGCCATACGAAATGATGCTACAGGAGAACATTTATCAACTTGGAAAGTTTCTCCATCAAAATAAAGTCACAGTCGTCATGAATAGCATGTCTAGTACTTTTGACTACAGTTACTCAGCATGAGTGGGAGGAGGCCCTGGGGTCTCGGGGCATGCCCGGTGGCCAGCTGGAGAGCGTGCTTTGTGTGTGTCTTCTAAGATCTCTACATTGAGCTGCAATTGGCTAAATTGAAATCTTTAAATCCATGGGCGTCTCTGGCACAGGCTGGGTCCACGTTGCAGGAGAGACCCCATCTCGTGCCCACCCGTGTGCTATCTGGCCGGGAAGTGTTTGAAACCAGCTTTCTGCAGGGAAACAAACCTAATCTGCAGCACCGGATGGTTTCTATGGCGAAAGTACTCTGGCCATGGCTCGTTCCCAGCTGCCAGCAAGACATTCCTGACACACAGGCGGGAGGCGGCAGTTAGGGAGCCACGGCTCACCACAGAGCCAGCCAGGGCCCGGCTGCCGCAGGGATGTGGCCCAGCGCGGGCTCCAGTGCCGAGCAGGCCCGGCGGTCGTGCTTTAGGCTCCTCCGGGCATGTACAGGACACGGACGTGCACAGATGCGCTTCGGTAAACGTGCACACAGACAGGGACGGGCGGGTTCGGCCCCCGAGCCACAGCAGGCTCACCCGGAGTGCGATGCACAAGTGACGTGAGCACAAGCTAGTCTGCCCGGAGCGTCCAGGAGGCCCCTGATTCACGCCGGCCTCGGAGGCGAGGCTGTGAACCGTGCTGTTACTGTCTGGGAGCTGGACGTGTGGGGGTGGGGCGCCAAGGCAGAAAAATGCAGCTAATGCATGTCTATGGAGCGTATTGTTTCGGGAACTCAAGGGTGTTTCCATCAGATATAGCGATTCTATCAGACCACAGGTGTGGGAAGATCGGGGCTCATGAGAAAGGCCGGGAGCCTCTCCGGGCCTGGCTCACACCACCCCTTGGGAAGCTCATTCACGGATGCGCCCAGGAAAAACAAAGTGGTTCCTCGGAGTGGGGCCTGGCCTCTGCCCGAGTCCCCCTGTGGACGCCGACTTCAGCTGGTGGCCAGCACGCCCAGGGCCACTGCCACGGTCAGCGGGCACAGGCAGCACTGAGCCTAGGAACCGGGTTCTAGCAAAGCGGCTCTGAAGAGCCGGGCACACGGGCCCTGAACTCCACTCACCTTCCTCCCCAAAGCATCGGTCTCCGCGGTTCAGCCTGGAACTCCTGCGTGGAGAGGACTTTGCGTCAATAGCTCCCCACGAACCCCAGGCCATACTCACTCACCAGGGACTTGGTCACAGACCAAAGGGCCATGGCATCAACACTCTTGTGTGCTGAGCAACTGTTAAAAACACTTAGCATTCCACTGTCACCGCTAAGCATCGGACACACTATGCAGTCACCCATCTGGGGGGACTGATGTTGCCCTGGTAACAGTGCAAGCCCGCCTCCCAGCGACAGGGCTAGGCCCTGCCCTCCCGGGTCACAGCTGAGCCTTCCCCAAGCCCCGAAATCTCTGTGGGCAGCAAACTCCTCTGGGAATCATGAGAGGACCTGCTGCTCCGGGACGCCCCTTTATGGAGAACTTGCACCGCGTTTAGCCTGTCATCTCTGGGGCGCCCCGTGCAGTCTGTATGGGACGCCTGACCTCCCTCAACTGTGGGAGCCGGCTCTGTGCATTAGTAGGAGAGCGAGGCTGGTGCTCGCTGCTGAGCAGAGAGTCAGTGAGGGGTGCACCACAGACAGCGGGCAGCTGGTCCTGAGGAGCACCTGGCATCAAAGGCATCTAACCACGTCCGATTGTGCCATTAAATTGTTAGCGAGTCCCCCAGGCTGGAGGGATGGAGCCTGGACCTGCGGGCCTGAGGGGGTGGAAGTTCACCCAGTGGAGGGGAGCCTTCTTCCTGGAGACAGGAGAGTGGTGGGGTCTGCTTGCTGCAGGCAGAGCATGAGCATGCCCTGGCGCCAGCGTGTGGCTTCTGGAAATCTCCCAGAGCTGGCGTTGGAATGGGCACCACGGTTTGACTTGTGGGAAAACAATCAGGAGCCCGAGCTGAATTCGGGGCGTCTTGTTTTATGCCCCACACTGTTGCGTCCCAAGCTGTCTGTGCGCTGCTGCCATGGGAACCAGTGATGCTGCTGCCTAAGGAACACAGGGCGGTGGCCCTGGCTTTGCTCACGGACTGTGAGCAGAGGCGTCACTCCCCCCCCTGACTCCTCAGTTCTCCTCTAGAAAGCTGGGAACGGGCGGGCCGGGCAGGGTCATGCTTAAGTGTCTCCAGATCTGAAGTTCCAGCGCCACGCGAGCAATGCCCCTACCTGGGCCCTTGGACCTGCCGGCAGGGCACGCCGGGAGACCTCACAGGTGGGGGCCACAGTGTCATGGGGGCTCGTGGGCAAGCCCACTGCCCGGCGAGCATCCCTTGTGAAGCCTGAATGACATTCTGAAGTCCAGCTCCTCTCCCTGAAGGCAGTCCCTTCCGCCTGGACAACCCGAGGGCAGCTGGGAAGGCCCAGCCAGCAGGCAGGCGCGCACAGTGGTTGCCGCGGTGAGAGTACTTTCTCAAACACGCGTGGGCCCCGAGGTGAGGGCACTTCCACCTCCTGGGGCTCGTTGTCAGAGTTGGGGAGAGCACCCTCAGCCCTCGCGGAGCTGCCCTCCCCGTCGCTGCTCTCCTGATGAAGTGGTCTGACCCTCTGACAAGGGTGCCCTCAGCCATCTCTCTTCACGGCTTGTTGGCTTCGTCTCGCATGATGGATGACACGACACGCTGGCGGCTGCCGGGACCTGCTCCGTAAACGGCCCTGCATCGTGCCGCCAAAGGCGGGGGGCCATCTCTCAATCCGGCTGAGCATTCTGACTCGGGTTCTCGAGTATGGAAGCGAGTGATTTATGAGACACGCAAAAGCACAAATGGCCTTCCAGTCTTTCTGACAAGGATAGACTCCCGCCCGACCCGCCACTTCCTCTGTGCTGCCCTGGAAGGAGGCCAGCCGCCCCCTCCCGCCACGAAGCCACATCAGCGTCAGGCGTGTGTCCTTTAGGCGTGGCCAGCAGGTCAGGGTCCCCAAGGGCTGGTGCCCACATGCTGAGCCAAGCTGCTTCAGGCTCATTGATCTCAGCTTCCCGGGGGGGCTGCAGGTCACACTCCTCTCCCCTGAGAACAGGGTTCGAGGCAGAGGGCCTGTGCCATAGCTTAGATAAGACAGAGCTACGATCCTGGTCCAGGGGCAGCCGAGTCCCTCCTGGACACCCGAGCCCCATGCTCCCTTGCTTGAGCCTCCAAACGAGGTGCTGCTCAGAGATGAGATGAGCCTGGGAGGTGCTGGGCTGCAATGGCAGGCTGTTCTGCTTTGTCCAGGACGGAGGGCGTCTGGGGATGTAACCCTTTTAATAGCACACACGAGTGACTCAGGGTGACACAGGCCGTCTCACAGGAGAAGCTGGGTCGTCCGGCACCAGTGAGCAGCTCTTCAGAGGGAGGTCGTGAAGGGAGGTCGTATGGAACAGGGAGGCCACTCCGTGTTTCTTAATTGAACTGAATCGGCCAGCGGCATGCTGACCACATGGACACGGCCCCTTGGTCCCGGCGGCTTTGGGGAACTTGCCTGTCGGGCTTGTTCCCTGAGGTGGGGATGGACACTCTGCCCAGTGGACCACGAGGGACCTGGCAGGTCACAGCCCCAGGAACTGTGTCCTGTGCGTGACTCCTGGATGGGCCGGGGGCTCGCTGAGCCTGAGTCGCCCTCCGCCGTGGAGAAGGCGCGGCCCCGAGAAGCCTTCTCTCCCTCCAACACTCACGCTCAGGGACGATGGTTCGTCTTTACTCGAGTGACAGTTTCTTGTGGGGGAAAGAAAGTGAGAAACATTTTTTACAGCCACTCATTGTTGTTCGTAGTGAATGAGGAGTAGAAAACCGCTTAGGGCTTGAAAACGATTTCAGACACTGTTTTGGACAGTCGAGCTTGCAAAGCGAGGCCCATCCTGGGGGCGCCCTGTCCCCTTGCGGGCGGACACTCCTCTGAAGGTCACAGATGGGAACTGTTCTCACTTATTTGGCCTGGACTCTCCTCAGTGGGCTGTATGACATGCTAACTGCGTGAAAAGCAGCAAGAGCAGGGAGTGACACATCACCGACAACCAATCTGCTTAACCCACAAGTTTGCTTTTTGTTAAGGAGAAAGAAAGAAAGAAAGAAAGAAAGAAAGAAAGAAAGAAAGAAAGAAAGAAAGGAAGGAAGGAAGGAAGGAAGGAAGGAAGGAAGGAAGGAAGGAAAGAAGGAAGAAAAGAAAGGGCTCAGGCTGCATATTCCTGTGTAGGTTCTTGAGATTCCAGTTCCTAAAAGTCCCTTCTCTGAGGTAGAGACTGACAGGCAGGGGCTGTGGGTCAGTTCTAATCATTTTCCCTGATCTGTTTTGTACGCAAATCACCAGAAATGCCCCCTGGGGGGAGACACAGAGACTCAAGGAGCAGGCGTCTCATGCTCCGACATCATCCATGTGGGGCCGGGCCTCATGGAGGCACCCGGGTGTGGCTTAGAGCAAGTCTGGCGCCTGCGCCCGCGTCCCGGTGGGGACACTGACCAGTGTCTGCGTCCCTGTCTGTAAAGCGGAGCGATGGAAACGCCGTCTCGCAGGGTCGGAGTGAGGAGCCACGGAGTCCACACCTGCAAAACGCCGCAGGCAGCGCCAGCGGGCACGGGCCAGAGGGGCAGCCTCACCAGAGGGGCCTGAGCACGCTGCTCCCAGCACGGGTGCGCCCGAGCATCACCAGCTACACCTCTCCCCTCTGCTGCTCGACGGCACCCGGAGAACAAATGAGGTCTCAGGTCGGGGCCAGAAATCTTACTCGGATTTCTGACGTGCAATTCCAAAGCTCGGAGCTGAGAACGGAGCTAATCCCGAGACCCGGGGCGCGGGGGCTCTGTGCCCGTGCCCGTGCTCGCGAGTGTGTTTAATCCCCTGACCCGTGACATCCAGGCTCCCTCACTGCTGGGGGTTCTGAGTAGCCTGTGGCGTTCCGTCTGAGGCCATCACCTCCCGGAGGCGGTGCCCTCCACCGCCACTGCCACGCCAGCACCCGAGGAGTGAGGCGAGGGAGGGGAGGAGGCCACAGGAACGGCTCGGAGTGCGGGTGGTGGGTCGGGGGTGTATGGCCTCGACGGCGCTGCCCGGGGCTCCCTCCACCCCACCATGCCTGTGCTTGCCCTGTTCTCTCTGCCCACCTCCCAGCCAGGGACCCACGTCAACGGCGTGCTGAGTCGTTCCAAACAAATCCCCCTTCACACGGCTACAGGGCCCTCAGCTGACTTCTGCCTGCACGTCCCTCATCCCACACGGGAGTGACAAGCTCTCATACGCGGCTATGGTACCACTCCACTGATAACACACACGAGAGTCCACATAACATGTTCAAGGTTATACTTGTGAGTGTCTCATAATATATACAAGACCATACATGAGCATGTCACTAACATGTATAAGATCATGCATGTGGCTGCCACATATGTACAAAGTCATACACCTGAATGTCACATGTATAAGATCATACATGTATGTGTCACATAATGTGTACAGGATCATACATGTGTGCTTCACACAATACATAAAATATCACATGTAGGTTGGTAATATAATCTGTGTAATGTGTGTGTGAGAGTGCCATGTAACATGTATCGGATCACACATGTGAGGGTGTCACATTTATATGCACAATGCCATATAAGTGCGTGTCACACGGTATGTACAGGATCACACGTGTGAGGCTGTCTCATAACATGTACCAAGCCGCAGGTTTTTAAAGTTAGACCATGAGCACTCCCCCGCGCTGCCTTGCGGAGTGGTGCGGACCGAGGACGCAGCTGTTTCTGATGAGCAAAGAGTCACTCACAGCGGAAACAAGTAGCCAGGCAGGTGCTGGCCGGGGCCACAGACGTGGAAACGGCGGGGCTCTGAGAGGCCGGCTGCGGCCCAGGCGCGTGGCCACAGGAGTGTGAGGCAGAGGAGGCCACACAGCCGTTGGCTGCTCCTCCTACTGTTCCTGGGAACCCGGCACTGCTGCACCCGGTCCCCAGGGGAAGTGACCTGGAGAGCTAGAGCCAGAATGAGAGAGAGAGAGAGAGAGAGAGAGAGAGAGAGAGGAGGTGAAGAGAGAGAGGGAAAAAGGACGGAGAGAGGGGGGAGAGAGAGGAAAAAGGGAAAAAGAAAGCCCTGAGGCTGAAGCTCGGCGCCCCAGGGCTGTGGTCACCTGGCATTGGAGGCATCAGTGGCCAACAGGCTCTCTCCCGGAGGCAGGTAATGGGTTGGCAAGGCCTGTGGTCACTTGGATTTCAGGTCGACACCATCAATATTCAAGCTCTGGACTCAGCCCTAAGCAGCGCTGGCTTTCCTGCGAGGTCGCCAGAACCTCCCACCGGCCGTCTCGCTGACTCTCGGGGAATGGCGCTCCGTGTGCCTGCGACAGCGTCTCCGCGTGTCTCGCTGCCTCCGGACACGGCTCGGCGTGGGCTGTGAGGGTAGTCTGCCTTCGAAGGCGGGTCCGGGAAGAGAGCTGAACCACAATGCCCCTCGCCCCAGAGGGAGGTTCAGGGTCCACACCCGGGGGCACTGGGGTGCTGCCGCACGCCCCTCACACCCATGCGGCCATCACCTCTGGGCCGGCCAGCCCCGCCTGCTGTCAGCTGCGAGTAACAGAGGTGGCGGCAGCCTGTCACTCAGGCTCTGTCTGTCCCGCTTCAGGAAAGGGGCCCGGGCAGCTCGCAGTGGTCCCTGGGCAAGGCCAGCTCCCCTGGCCAGAAGCCTGCAGGCAGGGCTGCTCCGCCTTTCCCAGCCAGGCTGAGAGGTGTCCCCACGGGGCCCGTTACCAGGGGACAGTGCGAGACAGGGTGGTCGGGGCTGGGCATCCGAGGACCCTCCACATCTGCATTTGACCCACGCTGCTTTGCTATAATTGGGGGAAAGAGAGGGTCCGCAGGTGAAGTCCACGCGGGGAGGATGTGGGTTGACCCCACAGTGGGCTGCAGACTCCGGGGGCGCGGGGAAGCCCTGGGGCTCCCTCTGTCGCCCTACATCTCCCGCTGCAAAGGCGATCACCTGTTTGCGTGAACATGTGAAGGCTGTGGTCCCACAATCACACAGCAGGAGTGTGGGGTGCAGCTGGGCCTCGGGGACCCAACGCTGACAGCAGAGTCCATGAACATCCGGGGTCTCGGCTCTGTCTGCGCCTCTTTACTCTCTCAGGGCTTCTCGGGGGCTGGCAGTCTCGGGGGTCCCAAGTTCGCCTTTCACGCCGTCCGCTCACAGGGACTGTTTATCTCCCCCCTCGCTCGGCAAGTCCGGGCTCGGCGGGAGGCTTCTGATGGACGGCCTGGGGGTCACATTTGAAGAAAGGGGAACAGCCTTTCCCTTTGGGGTGCAGCTCTGAGAAGCAAGGAGGCCCCCTTCCTGACCAGCCGTGGGTGCATGCTGGGCCTCTGTTATGGAAACGATGCGAAGGGTACCCACCAGGCCGCCCCTGGTTTGTGTAAGGGCATGAGGGCTGCTGGCCAGCATCAGGGTAGAGCGCTGCCTCGGAGGAGTGCACACTGAGCAGGACCCAGCACGCCTTCCTGCCGACTCCCTCCCCGCGCTCCCACCGCAGGGGTGCGGCTGGGACCCCCTCAGCCCGGCCCTGCAGCCATTACTTATGCGATTGTTTCCATGGCTGGGCGGCTCCCGGAGGTCAGCACAGGGTGCGCCGGCTCCTGGCACCGAGCTTGTCATTCTGTCTCCTGCCACAGAGGGAAAATGATTGTTTCTTGGTTTAAAACTGTTCCCAAGTCTTGGAAGCAACAAGTCTTTCACACAACAATGCAGGGAGGAAAAAAACTTTCAGTGGCATTTCTGATAAACACCGTTTCCGAAGAGGAGGACTCCTCCCGCAGCCCAGGCCGGGCCCCCCTCCCGCAGCCCAGGCCGGGCCCCCTCCTGCAGCCCAGGCCGGGCCCCCTCCCTCAGCCCAGGCCGGGCCCCCTCCCGCAGCCCAGGCCGGGCCCCCTCCCGCAGCCCAGGCCGGGCCCCCTCCCTCAGCCCAGGCCGGGCCCCCTCCCGCAGCCCAGGCCGGGCCCCCTCCCGCAGCCCAGGCCGGGCCCCCTCCCGCAGCCCAGGCCGGGCCCCCTCCCTCAGCCCAGGCCGGGCCCCCTCCCTCAGCCCAGGCCGGGCCCCCTCCCGCAGCCCAGGCCGGGCCCCCTCCCGCAGCCAGAGGTGCTGGTCAGGAGGCAGGCGGTGGTCATCTACGGCTTTTACACACGGAGCGTAACAATGTCCCTCTATAAAGACGACGTTGATCAATTCTGATCGGCACGCCTCCTTTCCTGTCCTAAGCACCGTGCAGTGGTGGGCCTGTGGCAGGGTGAGACACAGTGGAGCGTTCCCGTGTTTGTGGACTTTACTGAACTGCGAGAAATCCGTGGTTCAGTCTCACCGGCCAAGGCCCGCAACGCACCCAGCGGGCGCCTGGGCAGGCCACAGGGAGGGACTCCAGGCCCAGACACATCCCGGACTTGACCGCTGGTCCTGCCCCACACCCCTCGCACCCCTGCTGTAGTGGTGGAGGGGGGCTGTTCTCACAGCCACTGCCCGCTGGTCCTGTTAAAGGGACCGCACACAGCTTTCCTTCCACCGCCAAAGCTGCAGACTGCAGGGGGCTCATGGGACTTGATTGATGGATGGGCTCCCACCCTCAAGGGGGCTTGTCACAGGCGAGAGCAGGATTCAGGATGAAGAGTCTCGCCATACGCGGATTTCTAGTTCTGCTCCCAAAATAACTCCTGGTGTTGCTGGCTCCTGCTCCTCCCGAGCTGCCATCTGGGGTGTGTGCGTGTGCGTGAGTGTGAGTGTGTGCCCACACCCGTGTGGGGCGATGCCACCTCCCCACAATCTGCCTGCACAGCCCTCCACCCACCGCCCCCACACTCACTGGGTCCGGGCGCAGAAGCCCCTCAGAGCCAGGAAGGCAAGGCCCCACTCGAGCCTCCTGCCCCATCCCACACGCCCCTCACGCTTGCCCAAAACGTGCTGGCCTTCAAGGAGGGGCCGGGACACCGGTGGCACAGGGCTTCCTCCTGGGGCCAGGCTCGTGGCTCCGGGGGCCTAGCCAGCGCACCGCAGCACTTCAGGACCTGGGGCTGCAGACGTTTTTGCACAAACTGAGCAAGTAACTCAAACCGCGGCCGGTCCCCATCCACTTCAGGAACGTATTTATGTCACGTGTCCTCGGTTTAGAAATGACTGGGGCATTGAACTAATTAAAAATAATTTAATACGTGGGAATAAATCCTTCCCAAGCTGAGACCCTGTCAGCCGATTTCAACCTGCAGCGCCAGCTCGGAGCTGAGCAGCAAATCTCCGGGAACAGGCGCCTGCGTGGCCAGGAGGCAACCCCCTCGCCCGCCCAGGGTCCTGCCAGGAGGCTCCCTGCACGGCGGGGCCCCAGGGGCTGGGAGTGCAGCTGGTCGAGGAACTGATAGCGGAGGAGGGAGGCCCAGGGAGCCAGGGACTCTGTGGTGGTGACAGAGGGAGGGGGAGGAAACCAGAGACACCCCCGCCCACCCCAGGGCTCAGATGAACTTGCATGGGAAGCACTTATCCCAGAGAGCAGGTCAAGGAAAGGACGGGGAGCCATGTGCACACTGGACCCGGAGGAGAACATGGGGGCTGGAGACCG
>PVJC01010261.1:0-44078 GCA_004026665.1 Murina feae
GAGTTTTTTCTCCTATAATTGATACTGTTCCTTGAAGGCCTGGGGTAATTGATACACTGTTCCTTTAAGGCGGCCTTCTAACTACTAACGAAGCCTCCTCTGCCTCACCTCGCAGCGTCTATAATGAAACAATTGTTACTTTTACTGGTTAGGCCGGAGCTGCTCTTTCCTTCAGCTCCGGAGGATTCTATGATTGTTAGAATGTTTCAAAAAGCTGTGTTTCGCTAGAGGCAGTTTAATCGGAGCTGAGCTGAGGGGTGCAGCTTCACTTTCCCTCCTGCCGCAATGGAAGGGGCTGTTTACTCAGGTCCGTGAGTGGCGGCCGCCATGTTGGCTGGGCTAATTTGCATACAGCCGCTCTGATTGGCTGGTGGGCGTGGCTTACCCTGTCTCGGAGAAACGGTTAATTTTAATATTTCGCTTTTATTAGTTTAGATATATGTGATCCAATGCCTAAGGCTAAATTCATTGACATTAAATTTTCATATACAACATCTTTTATTTTGGAAATATAACTCTATATTAAGAAATAAAAATAGCAATCATTTAGCAAAAGAATATCTGTAATTAGATACAGAAAGAACATGTGCAGCAAGAGATCATTCTTTTTAGAAGTCTTACTTTGATTTTTCAATTATATTTGTTAAACTCCGAGGTATAAAATTTTTAAACAAATCAAAATTTGCCTATATTAAAGAGACTGTGGTTTGGTGATGCAGTCATTGGAAAGATGAGGAAGCACCTACAGGTGTTCATATGAAACAGTGGTCTAGACTGGTTAAATGAAAAAGACAAGGTGCAAAACGGAGTGCTGATAGCATTGTCATAACACAGATGCCGTGTGCACGACGGGTCCTCCCTGAAGTCTACACGAGAACCCGGTCTCTGTGCCGGAAGTCTTAGTGGTTGGGAGACTTGGTTTTCATAGTTCCATCACTGTTCTCTTACTATTGAATTCTGTGCTATGTGTATATTACCTTTAAAAAAAAACTAATGCTTTAAAAAATGAATACAAAGCTGTAGATTAAAAAAATAGAAGCCTTCAGGGACAGAGGTTCCCCATGCAGATCCAAATGCAAGGGCACAGGCCTGCAGATTCTATTTCCCCAAGACAGCGCCTCAGCGGTCTGGTTCAGAGGAACCTTATGCTTTGGATTAATCAGGCCTCTGAAGAGCACTGGGTGTTCCAGCCTCACCTTCATTCTGGAAGCTCAAACTGTAATGCCTCCCCCCACCCCCTGTCCCCCGCCTCACTTCCACATCTAGTAATTCTCCAAAGCCCGCTAATGCCACTTCCAAAGCATCTCTGGGTCCAGCCCTTCTCCATCCCCATTGCCTCAGCTTTCCCTCTTTGCCATCATCATCTCTCCCTGTGGATGGCTCTGAACGTGTCTTGCTACATCCTCTGGCATTCCTTCAATCCTCTCCAATTTGCCCCTAAAGGTCTTTTTATAAAATAAACCTGTCAATTATAGCGCTTCAAATATTTGGATGGCTGCCCAGTAACCCTTAGGTTAAAGTCCAAATACCTACCTTGGCCTATAAGCCACACTTGCTACGGTCCCTGTCTACTTCTCCTGCTCACCTTTTACCTCTTTCCACATCACACTTGACCCTCCAGCCATACTGAACTTTCAGAATCTTGAATCTACATTGCTTGCTCCTCCCCACTGCACAGTCCAAGTAGGATATCACTCCCAACCGAAAGCTTTCTTGAACCTTCCAAGCCTGGATTAGGACTCTCATTTCCCACGGTTCCTGGGCTTCCCTGTGTAAATGTATTCACACTGCATTACAACAGCCTGGTTGTCTGCTCCAACAGCTTGGGAAAGGCAGGGGCTGTGTCCTTGGGGCCTGGCACAGACGCTGGCAATGAATAAGTGCTCAATAATTACTGGTTGAATGAACCATGGGGGACCATTCTATGTCCAACAGAAAGTCAGATAATCTACTCATGGGAAGGTGGCATGGTATTTTAACTATTTAAAACTGTAGTTAAACTATTTAATGACTGGAGTGTGGCATCTGGTTTTAACTATTTAAAAAAACTGCACTTGATGCTAGAAAACAAGAATGGAAACCATTTTTTTCTTCATTGTCTCCATAATTCCCCAAACCAAAACATAGGCAAGTGTTCTCAACTAAGCACCACTGTTGCTTCTACCTAGGACTCCTTTTGCCTCTCCCCACTCTCCTTCGCCTGCAAGGGCCTCCAACCTTGGCCCTTCCTCCAGGGGGAGTTGCAGGATCAGCCTTCGGTCTTGTGAAGTCACGAGCTCCTACCATGGTCACTGTTCGCTCAGGCTTTATTAACTATCTGTTATGTGCTTGTCTCACCCACCTCACAACGGAGGCCTTGTTTTCTGTCTTTTTTACACATAGGGCTGGCACATAAGCAAGCATTCAGTAAAGGCGAAGCACCTGAAGAGGGCAGTCATTTGTTCTTTCTTAAACGCACTGGCAAGAGCTAACAGAGGAGAGCTAGGCAGTCTTCATCACTCAGTCAAGGTCGAGAGGCAGACGGGAGGGGCAGGTGCAGATCCAGAGCAGAACCCAAGCCTGTCCTGCCCCAGAGCATGACAAAATCTAAGTTGGTTTTTTTTTGAAGAAACTTTTTTCTATTTAGCACTGGGACAGAACAGAGACAGAAATATTCATGAGAAAATATCAAATGAAACAAACTTAGAGAACTCCGCCTGGGGGAGGCCTTTCAAAGACAGGACTTCTCCAGCAGCCACTCGGCCACCACCCTGCTGCAGCTCACCATTCTCCCAAGGCCTCGAGGCAGCGCATACGGCCCAGCATTAGCTCTGGGTCATCCTTGTTGGTGTCCATTTTCTTATCATAGGCTACAAGGGCATCCTCCCACTCGTGCAGTTTCTCATACCAGGTGGCCTGGATCTCCTGCCAAGTGGAAAAGAAGGACTATGGTGAGGCATGGAGAATAAGAGAGAGACAGTTTTAATCCACATGCTCTTTTCGTAAGGTGCTGCGTTGTATGGATGACACTTCACCTATCACAGTATGTCTTGGCTTTGATTGAAAAGAACTTCCCAATGCTTGAGGTATGCTGGGTGATGATAGGAATGTTGGCTCTTGGCACACCGATGGAATGAATAATCCTGGGATAATCTGAGAGTAGATGTCAGGTCATGTCCTTCCCCATCATTTCCTGCTCAGATACAGACGCCACCAGAATGCCAGTGTGCAGGGATACGAGGACAGGAGAAACCATCTGGGACAGCAGGAAGCCCCGAACAGAGCTCCTGCTTGGCAGGGTGCCAAGGCCTTGATCTGCTGGAGTGCTGATGGTGGCCACATGGCAGGGATGGCAGCTGCTTGCTCAGTGGGGCCAGAAAGTCAGGCCACATCTGCATATTTGCTGGAGGAAAACAGCTCACTTTTTAAAGGCTTTTGATTCTCTGTATCTCTTCATGCATTTTTAAATTTCCAGGAAACAATTTAAAATTTGATATAATACTACCACTTAAAATTCTTTGGAAAACCTTTCCCCCTCCTCCTCGAGTCCCCCGTCCAACGTTCCTTCCTGCTCAGCGCTTGGCAGCTTCACCAGTGTCAGGGCCAAAGGGTGGATTCCAGCACTGGGCAGATGGCGTGCCACGCCGAAACGCAGCATCAGCCACGTGAGAAGAGGAGCTGCAGACTGCGGCTCTCTGAATGGGCAGGGGCTGTTTTATGTCTCAGTCTGCCCTCCATTTGCCCTCCACCTCCGTTGGTTTTCTGGGCTTCATCACTAGCTTAGTAAAGGACTATTTCTCTGCCGGACCCGGGCAGTGGCTCTCCAGGGGTTTCTTAACAACAATATGATTCTGCAGGGGCATTTATATGATAGAATGCAGGGCCCACATTAGTTCCCCCTATCACCCTTCTCTCCTTTGTAAATAAAACTGATATTTGAATACCATATACACTCACAGTAACTCTGCTAAGCTCGCTGAAAGGGTCTTTTCTTTTTGAACCTCTATAAGGAGATCATTTCCATTTTAGGCCGTTAACTTGTACTTCCCCTTGTTTATTTCAGCAGAGCCAATCTCCTCTGCTGTTCCTGAACTAATCCTGCTCCTACCACAGCCTTTTCTCCAATGTCAGTGGATAGTGGGGTTCCCAAAATGGCTCTGTGGCAGGTAAAACTACCTAAGCTTCATTTTCCAAGCCTATTTAGAATATGCCTCAACATGAAAGAGAAAACTCACAGAGAAAGAGTGACTGCACAGACAGTGTGAAATTAAAAACTCTTAAATTAAAAAGTAACACTGGAGAGTTTCCTGGTTTGCCTTTCTATACGGATGGAAAAGAACGGAGGGCGAATGACTAATGTGTGGCCTACACAGTATGAGCAAGCAGAAAACAGAGGGAGCAGCAGATGGATCAGGTCAGATAGGGGGCAGGATATTTTGAAGTGCAATAGATTGCAGGAACTATATAAGCTCTAAGCAATGAATCACACAAAATTTTAATGAGATTGCTGTTACATAAATAGTGCTGAGAAAGCACAGGCTCTGCCAAGAAAAAGCAAACCATTGTCAAATTTAATATGATTCAGCTACCTGCATATAACAAAAACCAACCATGGGTTTAGCAGTAATCCTGAAGCTAATGGCCACCTTTAGGATCTGGAGACAGAGGGACTTTCATGTAAGGTGGGCATTCTTAGCCACTGGGGTAAAAACCATCTGTTGGGAGATCACCTGAATACCAGATGACTATGGCTTCCAGGGAGTGTCAAACTGGCACTCCCTGTGGTCTAGAGCTCTAAGGCTATCAAAGATAAGTACATCTTTGTCTGGATGGACTGCCTAAGTGCCCTCTTTGCCAACTTCCTTCCCTCTGCAAACAAGGACGGGGTCATGGATGGACGAGACACAGTCCTTTCTGTTTTGTCATCTGGAGAGATGCTTTCTTAGTCTAGTTACAGATTTATGCTCAAGACAGCACAATATTTCCTTAATGGGTTCAGTTCATGTGTGAAGCAAAAGCCTGGGAAGTAGTCACACTTTTCTTCACTCTAACACACTGGGCTCTTGATTAAAGCAAACCAGAGTTAAGTGACCTACACTACTAATGCAGGGTTCCTTATTAAATATATGGACCCAGAACTCCCTGCCCTTCCAGGAAGTCAATGCTAAGTTGATTAAGTTGATGCTTTGTACATGGTTAGGAAGTTACCAAAGCACCCTCCCAGGATCACAGAGTAATGGAAACATTTTAATATTGGTAGGGCAAAGATGGCAGGAGAGAAGCCATGTAAGCAATAATGAAATGGAACAATCACTCAATATCAGGTATAAATTATAGTATACTTTTTATGGAGAATTGGCCATGGTTTTTTTCTGATGTACTGAGTGTTAACTGTGGGCCAGTGGCAATGCCAGCTGCCACAGATGATACAAAGACAAATCAGGTCAGGCCTAAACACCTGGGCTCTGATGCCAGACTGCCCAGGTACAAGTACCGGTTCTGCCTTTGATTCCCTCTCTCAGCTCAGGCGAGGTTGTTATCCTGTCGGCACCACAGTCTCCTCATCTGTAAAATGGGGTGACAACAGTACTTACTCATGAAGCTGTTGTGAGGACTGAATTAGATTAAGTATATAAAGCACTGAGCAAAGGGCTAGGTGCATGCTAAGAGTTTGATAAGTCCCGACTATTACTGTTTATGGACTCTGTCTTCAGGATCTGTGTGCACTTTGAATAGAGTCCATATAGCCACTGTCTCCTTCATCCTTAAGATACTGGTATAGGTAAGTGACATCAGACTGTTACCAATAAGGAAAATGACAAGGAAAGTAACTTTCTCAAAGTTGCGCCTAAGTGTACCCCTGGCCAGGTTGCTAGCTCTTACTTTTCTAAAAGGAATGAGGTACTTACCAGCTCTCCGAAGTGTTTCATGGCATATTCCAACACCCCGGCAGCGGCCTCTGGCTGCTGTAGCTTATTATTAATGCTGGGAAAACAAAAGGACGAGGTAGTTATACTCAAAATGTCAGAGCACGGGAGCCATGGGGTCATTTGTGGGCAGGTGGTTCACCAGCATGTTGGGGACGTCTTGCAGATGCAGAGAGAGAATCAATTACTATTACCACTCAGAAAGCTCAGCCTGAATGATTTCATCCTGATCACATACTCATTGTGAGGGGGCAACTGGCGGACAGGAAGCCTTGCCTGCTCAGCCCCTCCTCTAGTGGCACAGGCTGGTTTCCTCTTAAGACACTGTAGGTCAGGCAGCACATGTCCGCCTTTTAAAAACTAGCCACTCTGGACAACCAACATGGTGGCATAAGTAAACACCTGTACTTGCTGCCTCTCACAACCACATCAAAACTACAACTAAAAGACAAAACAAATATCATCCAGAACCACAGGAGAGCTGGCTGAGTGGAAGTTCTACAACTAGAAGGAAAGAAAAAAAGTGTGTTGAGATTGGTAGGAGGTGCGGAGGTACGGAGGCTTACGCGAAACTGGCTGGCAACTGGGTGCGCTGTTTTTTTTTTTCAATCGTGAGGGTGATACAAGCTCCCAATTGCTCTGAACTCCGGTTCTGGGAGAGACTCTGGGGACCTAGACTCATATGGGGAGAATCTGGACTGTCTGGCATTATGCCAGAACACAAGGGCAGCTTTCTCCCAGAGGTCCTCGCAGTGATCCTTATTCCTGCATGAGACCAAGGGACAAAGAGACCCGGGGACCTCTCCGGGGCAGGGCTGACTGGCAGCCATTGCTGTTTGCTCCACCCTGGTGATTCCCTGAGACCCCCCCCCCTCCATCCATTTACAACCCCACCCAAGCTGTGCACAGCAGCTTTTGCATATGAATGGCCTGTCCTTTTGCAACCTAAATCCTAACAAACTACAGCTTGGTCAGGGAGCTCCAAAGCTTTCAAAAGAGGGCCTAAGGCCCTGCAGCAACAGCCTGCATTGCTTCACAGCTGGGCCTCATCTGGGCACTTCCAAACCCAACCAAAGAGGAGGAATCTGCAGATCTCTCTGTAGCTCCTGCTGGGTGGCCTCAGGCAGTGGCTGACTCTGCACCTCCTTGGAGATCCAAGGCCAGTGTATCCAGTGGTCAGTGTGAGACCATACTAGATGGCAACTCTTCACATCCATAAGCGACACACTCAAGGGGCAGACTCAGTGAGCACCAAAGCTCCACTGAAGCAAGTCCTGCCCATAAGGGTGTCTTCAGCACAGCAGTTCTCCCATTGTACACACAGCTGGTCCCCACAGCCAATTGGCCTGGAAGACAATTCTTCCCAATGATACCAACAGCAATCGAGGCTTAACTACAAGACTGTGCACACAGCCCACAAAGGGATGCATCAACAGCATCCACCTCAGGTAATTGGGGAGGCTGAGCCACTGGACCCTATAGGACACCCAGCACACAAGACCACTCTATCAACACAGGGAAGTAGCCAAAATGTGGAGACAAAGAAACTTGTCACAAATGAAAGAAATGGAAGAAAGCAAACTACTGGATATAGAGTTCAAAACCACGGTTATAAGGTTACTCAAGAATCTTCTAGAAACCTCTGAGAAATTTAGCGAGACCCTCAAGGATATGAAAAAGGACCAATCAGAAATTAAGCATACACTGACTGAAATAAAGAATAATATACAGAGATCCAACAGCAGACTAGAGGATCCCAGGAATCAAGTCAAAGATTTGAAATACAAAAACGCAAAAAACACCCAACTGGAAAAGCAAAAAGAAAAAATAATCCAAAAATATGTAGCCAGTGTAAGGAGCCTCTGGGACAACTTCAAGCATACCAACATCTGAATCATGGGGGTGTCAGAAGAAGAGGGAGAGTAAGATAATGAAAACCTATTTGAAGAAATAATGACAGAAAACTTCCCCCACCTGGTGAAAGTCCAGGAAGCACAGAGAACCCCAAACAAGAGGAGTCCAAAGAGGACCACACCAAGTCACATCATAATTAAAATGCCAAGGGCAAAAGACAAAGAGAGAATCTTAAAAGCAGCAAAAGAAAATAGGTAAGTTACCTACAAGGGAGTACCCATATGACTGTCAGCTGATTTCTCAACAGAAACCATGCAGGCCAGAAGGGAGTGGCAAGAAACATTCAAAGTGATGAATAGCAAGAACCTACAACCAAGATTATTCTACCCAGCAAACCTATCATTGAGAATTGAAGGTCAGATAAAGAGCTTCACAGATAAGAAAAAGCTAAAGGAGTTCATCACCACCAAACCAGTATTATATGAAATGTTGAAGGGTGTTCTTTAAGAAGAGGAAGAAGGAAAAGGTAAAGATAAAAATTATGAACAACAATGTGACAACAAATACATACCTATAAACAAGTGAATCTAAAAATCAAGTGAATAAATAATCTAATGAACAGAATAAACTGGTGAATAGAACAGAATCAGGGGCATAGAAAGAGAGTGGACTGACAATTCTCGGGGAAAGAGGGTGTGGGGGTGTGGGAAGAGATTTGGACAAAAATCTTACACCTATGGAAGAGGACAGTGGGGGGTGGTAAGGGCATGGGGTGAGGTGGGAACTGGGTGGAGGGGAGCTACGGCGGAAAAAAAGAGGAACAACTGTAAAATCTGAACAATAAAGATTTATTAAAATAAATAAAAATAAATAAAAACTAGACACTATGGATTCAAAATTGTCCCTGTTGTACCAGATGAGGTACTTTTGAACTTTTAACTCTTACTTCTTCTCCCCAGTTGCCTTCAGTAATAAGAATAACCAAAACAAATAAAAATCACTGGGCTCTGTGGGCAGCACAGAAATGACAGTGGGTCACCCATGTCAATGACAGCAAATCCCGTGGACTGTGGCTGTGCAGCCATCTTGCCTGCTCCCCTGACATCTCCTCTCCTCCGTTCAGATGCCCCCTCAGTCCCTCTTCAGGGACCACCACCTACTTCTGCAGCAGGTTGTGAAGGAACCAGATCCAGTGTTACCTGCCTGGTCCTTGGCAGAGAGAGACGCCTTTCACTACCACCACACTTCTTTGCTGGTGTCATCTGCGGGCAGCATGTGGCAATAGGGACTGGAGGACTGTAACTATACTGGGGCAACTAGCAGTAATGCAGGAAGGCCTGGTGGCTGGAATCAGTTCATCAGAGAGGCTGCAAATGGTCCTGAAAGCAGGAGAGCGCAGGACTTAGACCTTGTTCCAGTGGGAACCTATGTAAGAGGGCGAACAGCAGATGACACAACACTGAACCCAAGCTTGAGCTATGGAAGGTCAGGAGGGAAGGCACAGGCTCGAGCAAGTCAAAGGACAACATGACTATATTTGCTCACAGACAGGGAGCAAAATGTGACAGACCAACCTGGAAGTCTAGACTGGTTTAACAAGAATCCAGTTTACTGTCTAGAGTACAAACTATTTGACTAGAATTCATTTTTAAGTGGTTTTGGGAAATTCCAGGTTTTCGGTTCAATGTGGTAATATGGCAAGAGATTACTGTTATAGATATTATTACTCTTTTCTTTTTTTTATGGAACGCTTCACGAATTTGCGTGTCATCCTTGCGCAGTGGCCATGCTAATCTTCTCTGTATCGTTCCAATTGTAGTATATGTGCTGCCAAAGCGAGCACATAAATATTATTTTTAAAAATCTGAGTGCCATTACCTTTCTTCCAATAAAACTAAGAGGGAACCGCCCAGAAATATGATGAATTGGAGCAGTTAACATTTGTGAAAGTAATAATCTAACGTCTCATACTTACGAAGCACATTTCAAACAATCTTTCTAACCTCTCACTGCCTTGACCTCACACATCCCTAAGAGAATGAGGGAAAGGTATTTTCAGTCCTGTTTTACTCCTGAGGAGACGAAGGCCCACATGGCCAGTGATTTTCCTCAATGCTACAGTGACTGGGGACAGTCCCCCTATGACCAAAGCAATACTGTGCCTCTTCTTTATTAAGGCGATTAAGGTGAGGTTGGCGGTGAGGCAGCTTTGGACTTGGATTTGCATTTCTGGAGGTCCAATTCTTCTACTTATAAGGTGGGTGACCATCACTCACTAATTTTGCGTTTCAAATTTCTTATCTATAAAATGAGGGTAAGCTCTGGCCAGTGTGGCTCAGTTGGTTGGGTGTCATCTCATACACCAAAAAGTTGCTGGTTCAATTCCTGGTCAGGACATATGCCCAGGTTGTGGGCTCAATCTCTGTTTGGGGGCATGGATTGATGTTTGATCCATGCTTCTCTCACATAAAAGTTTCTCTCCCTCTCTTCTCTCTCTAAAAATAAATAAAATAAAATGGGGCTAATACTACCTCCTTCGCAGGGTTCAGGAAATTAAATGGAATGGATATGAAATCGCTAAGTAGGCCCTTATAAATGCTTTTTCCTTTGTCTGTCTTTGTCCAAGAACAGAAGTTGTTAGAAAGAGTTTTATGCTTTTAACAGAAAAAACACATCTTGGGTTGAGGCTGGAGCCAGCACTACTCTGTTTCCCAAAAATAAGACAGTGTCTTATATTAATTTTTGCTCCCAAAGATGTGCTAGGTCTTATTTTCAGGGGATGTCTTATTTTTCCACGAAGAAGAATACGGCACACATTTATTGTTGAACAACAAAAAAAGGAAATTGATTACCTGTTTGTCCACACAATGTGCCCGACTCCTGCCCCGCGCGAGCCAGACTCCGTCAGGGCAGAGCAAGCAGCAGGTAGCAGCTTGTCCTGGCGGCAGCGCAGTCTCTCTGGTTAAAAGAGAACTCGCATTTCCTGTCTGCTCTGGCTACACTGCGGTCAACAGTGAGCTGTGCAGCGGCACCCGCCGCTACAGCCCAGAGTTAAGAATTACGGTGGCTTTGGGGGGCCTTATTATCGGTGAGGCCTTATGTTTGGGGGAGGCCTTATTATTGGAGAGGTCTTATTTTCAGGGAGGTCGTATTTTGGGGGGATGCCTTATATTTCAACGAGAGACAAAACTGTAAGTAGGTCTTATTTGGGGGGATGTCTTACTTTCGGGGAAACACGGTAGCAGATCATCAGGTTTCAAACTCATCCTCTAGAGGACTAGTCTCATAGTCCAAGCTCTAGGCACCAGGCTCTTTAACCAGAGGTAAAGGTCACAGTACTGTGGTCCCTCTCTTTTACTTACAGGAGTAGACAGGCCCCTGAGTGCTCTGGCCCAAGCAAAGTAGTGAGCCAGAACATTCTCCATCAGTTTTTTGTTGCAGAATTCATAAAAGTTTTCTAAGCTGAGAATGAAAAGCCAAATCTAAAAGGACTAACCCCACTGCACTTTCATTGTGAAGCACTTTCCCATTCCTCCTGGCCCTGAAGTTGGGTTCTCAATGTTGTTGCCCACTCACATGGGGCTGGGTGAACCTTAAGGATAATTAATAGCACTGGGTATAGATTTGTGGTTATCTAGTTCCTTGAACCAAGTAAAGATTTTAGAAGCATAAGAAGGCAGGAAAAAAGGAAAACCAGTTATCTATTATACTTAATCAAATATGTAACATATCATATATAAACATAAATAACTACATATTTTATATATTATTTATAGTTAAAGAACTGCATATTTTATATATTATTTATAGTCCTAATCTGAACTACTGGGATGGTACTGGTAGGGATATAAACTATTTTGATGAGGAAGATAAAGTATTATTTGCCTGAATGAAAAGTGTTAACTCTAAGGATGAAACGTCAAAATCTAGGTGTTCTAACAACTATCTTTTAATCTTCTGGAACATATTCTATTTTCAAGAAAAAATTAAAAGTATTACCAAAGTTTGCCTCACTAGGGATAAAGCAACACAAAATCAAAAGCAAGGGAAAGCCTCTGCCTGTGCCACTCTCCCACTCATTACACATTAAAAATAGTTTTACAAAACTGATCAAAACTAGGGAGTAGTGCCTGCAGGCCTCAGAGGAAAAATACAAATTTTACTTCACTGTTGTTACAGCTTAGATATACCTCCACCACCACTTTGCAAATTAAAAAAGAAAACTCCTTGTATGGCCCCACTTCTTTAAGAGAAAGACCAAATAAGTCATTTGCATAATCCTTCCCACTTGAATGTGTGGAGGCAGGGGAGGATGCAGACAGCCCTGGGGAAAGAGAGGGGCTGGGCTCCTTTGAGGGACTCCTGCCTGGGCCTTCAGCAAGGCAATCACTGAGGACGTACAACCCTGACTAAACGGACTAAAACACACCCATGAAAAATGAGAGGGATCAGTCTAAGAAAGAGTCCCTTTCAAATATTAGGTTCTTGGTCCCTCATTTGAAGACCTGAAGGAAAGAAGACTCTATACACCCACTTTTGACTATTCAAAGAAGGGATTTTTAAGTGAGCCTGTGGTTGTCACCCGTTTAATCTTTCCTCCTTCCTGCTTTTATTTTACTTTCCCATAGGACTTTGTCTCTAAGCTACGCTTCTCTATTCTTTTCTTCCGTGGGGTCTCCAATGCAGGCTGCTGTTGAATGCAAATACAGACGTGGAGGCTCTGGAAAGGTAAGTGAACAATACTCTTGGTGCTCAAGAGTCAGTCGTCTTGTTTGGGACTTTTGCTTTTTCTCCTACCTCCAGACTTCTGGTGCTCTATTATGGGAGACAATGTATTATAACGACAACAGAAATATATCTAAATTTATTGAGAGCTCACTGTGTTAAATGCTTACATGTGCTATCGCAACCCCACGAAGTAGATACTATTATTTATATTCCCATTTTAATGGGAAGAAACTGTGGCCCAGTAGGTCACAGGCTATTGGATGTTATCCTTTCCTTTAAAAAACTATACCATTTGAAAGGCTCTTAAATAATAACAAAGAGTGTACTGTAAGCTCTGCAATGGGAGGGACACTGTCTCTGGGTGCATCAGTAGGCACCCAGTAGATAATTGTAAAATGAATGAATAAAAGCACTGGAAGGGATATTTTGATTAGCTAACTCGCTCTCTAATTGGCCATTCAAGAGAAAGGAATCCTATTGCACCTTCATCTTAATGTCCTCACTGATATTATGGCAAACACTCCCCTCCAGCCTCTAAGCTCCCATCCCCTAGTTTTTTTTATTTCCTTTCAGGAGGTACACATACGCCTTAAAGTCTCCCAGTGCAATAGTCAGCCATGCTGTCACAGCGAGCTTTTCTGAGGCAGCTTGCTCAAGGCTGCCAGGCTGGCAGGCAGAGCTCAGATTGCAATGTGTGGGATAAATTAGCCTCCATGGAAACTCAGTAGTTTCTAGCTACTAAGTCCCCAGTCTCCTGCCTACTTGGGTGACACTAGCCTGTCCTTTGAAATATTCCCCTTTTAAACTCAGATGTGGTTTTATGACACTGGTGGGAGAGACTGCTCTGAATCTACAGAGCAGATGGAAACTGCCTATGACGTTTGGCTCACGGGAAAAACTCACCTTTGCTCAAAAGCCCCCCTAATGAGGAACTCTCGTTTTATGGGGCAGCTGGGAGCTTTCTACAGCCAGTTCTATAAAGACTCCCTTGTGTGCCCCTCAGTCTTTCCCTGTTAATACAAAGGGCAAACTGTTCAAAGCCTCGCTCAACAGCAAACGAGTGCTAATGACACAAACCAGACCCCACTGACGTTGGTCTGTGTGAAAAGACCTGACAACAGACAAGCTCAACAAGACAAAGG
The DNA here is from genome assembly GCA_004026665.1 of Murina feae. NCBI lineage: Eukaryota > Metazoa > Chordata > Mammalia > Chiroptera > Vespertilionidae > Murina > Murina feae. The sequence goes on from PVJC01010261.1 coordinate 13,631, forward strand.
CCTGGGAAGCAACGCGCCACAACAGTGTGCAGAAGTGACAGGTCGACCAGATTTCCCATCTCCTCTCGACGTGTGCTGAGATCAGAAGGAAAAGAGGGCTGTCTCACAAGAACTTTCTAAGCTGGTGGATATCAATTCCCATTGCTGTCTTCACATGGGCGAAGGGGTATACATTCTACTCCACATCCCAGTGAGAACATCCAGCTGAGATTTCACACAGCTGTGATTCTACAGAGCAAATGGAAAAAGCCTATCCTTTTATTAAAACCCAGAGCCTACAAATGAACCTGGGTGTTAGAAAGACAATGAAGAGGAACAGACAGGAGAACACAATGAATTAGGATATCAAGAGGATATACAGCCCTGGCAGTTGTGCTCAATGGTTAGACAGACAGCCCGTGCACTGAAGGGTTGCAGGTTCGATCCCTGGCCCCAGTCTGGTACACGCAGGAGGTAACCAATCAATGTTTTTCTCTCTCCCTCCCTTCCTCCCCCGACTTTGTAAAAATCAATGGAAAAAATATCTTTGGGTGCTGGCTCCAGCTTCAATCTAAGATGAATGTTTTTTCTGTAAAAATATTTTATTAACAACAAATAAAAAGAGGATATACAGACATTTTCACTCGCATTCATTCCCTACCTGAAGAATTAGTTTTTATTAAAGGAAGATGAGTTAAAGACTTTCTAGAGTTGAGTAGAATTAACAAATACAGATAAGAATAGATTCTGCCAAGCATCTTTTCTCCCTCCTTTCCAAAAATCTGTATCTAGAAGTAGGAGAGTGCGTAAGCTGAGGAATCAACTCCTCAGCTTTGAGCTTCTCATTGCCTTGGCAGGTGCCCTGTCAGGAGCGATGGCTGAGAAGCTAGGGCCGGGAACAGGGGCTGTTTATGTCCCTGTGGCTTTCCCTCTTGAGTTTTCCTCAGTGCTTTGCACAGGCAGGCGGTGACCGGCTGCCCTACAGATGAGACTGACAGAAAGGGCCAGTCGTTAACTGTTCAGGGTCTTAATGCAAAGCAATAAGAGGGTCTCTGTGTGGCATCCACATGCCATTCCTGCCACCTGAAGAACTCTTGTTTCCTGAAGGGATTTCTAACTGAGTCGCTGCTCCAGAGGCTCTGGCCTGGTAGTCCCTTCTTGTATGGCTCACTTGGTTACCGACCTCGTCTCTTGGTCTTAGTGCGCTGGTGACCCTCACTTTTAAGAACAAATGATGCAGGATTATCCCACACAAAGCCCAATCCTGTCGGAGTCAGTGAGATGGGAGCATCTGCAGTCCCATCTGGGGGACCTCTTAGGCTTTCCCAGTGCTCCTGTGAGGAATTTATGAGAACGTTATGCACTTGCTTCCCAAATGGCTCTGGGCCTTCTCTCCTGTCTATTTCCAGTGCAGACCAAAGCCTGAGTTTGATATGGTTCCCTGTCAAGTAAGAATGCTCTGAATTCCCTTGGTGATATGCTGGTGATACATGCAACCCAGCTGGCAGGAACCTCGGCAGGTCTGAGCGAGGAGCTCCTGACCAGCCAAGATGAGGCAAGCCCTCAGCACTACATCAAACAGTCCTTACTTCCCATATAGAGTAGTGACTGCTTCAGACCATCCCATCTCTTCTCTCAGCATCAAAACTTCGCTCTGTGCCCAACGGATGACTACAAACAAAACAGGTGGGTGCCTGTACAGAGCCAGGAAGCCTTGGGGTTGGCTGGGCCCTGGTGTCCAGGCAGTGACTCCAGAATCAGGGAACAGCAGCATGGACTGGGGAACTCAACCATGTGATCCTCTCTTTTTTAACAGGGTCACTTAAAAGCCAAAGGACAGCAGTGAAGACAGAAGGCAACGTGGGAACATCTGAAATGTGACATGAGAAAGCTTGTGAGGCGCAATTTAAGTGCAGGCAGTAGGGGAAGTGCAGGGAGACTGGCAGGTCTCAGGCCAAAGTCAGGTGATGAAAATAGCCCTGGGTCTGGCAGGTCAAGCTTTTCTTCCTCGCTTCAGAAACTTAGAAGTAACTTCACTCCTTTTCTACACATTGAGAAAGAGAAGGCTGGCCTTGCTGGACGGTTTCCAAGCTAGGACATCTGATGTCCTTGGAGGTCTTGAGGACCTAAGGCACCAAGATAAAAAAAAGATTTGGTGCAAGAGAGGTGGTCCACCTTGGACAATCAAAATAGGCTTCGGACATCTTAGTGCCCAGTGGCCTAAAGGTAAAAAAGAGCTCTGTGTTTTCACTCCTTCCTTTGTCCAGACGCACTTTAAATGCATGTCTGTCACAATGCCTAGAGGACATGCTAAATCAGTATGTGAGAAAGTGGGGGCCCTTAAGAATAAAAAAGATAGATTAGGAAAAGGGGAGACCAAAACCCTATCTTTTCAAGACTGGTGGGGGGCAGGTATATATATATTTTTAATTAAGAAAAAATTGGGTCTGGCTGGTGTGGCTCAGTGGGTTGAGCACTGAACCAAGAACCAAGAAGTTGCTAGTTCAACTCCCGGTCAGGGCACATGCCTAGTTGTGGGCTTGATCCCTGGTAGGAGGCGTACAGGAGGCAGCAGATAAATGATGTTTCCTCATCAATGTTCCTCTCTCCTTTTCTCTTTCTAAAAATCAATAAAAACATTTTTTAAAAAAAAGATAAAATTGGGGAAGGGAAGTTTACCACAACACAATCACCTTTCCAAAATACTATTTTGCCAATGCACAATCTGTTTATTTTTTTTATTTTTTTAAATATATTTTATTGATTTTTCACAGAGAGGAAGAGAGAGGTATAGAGAGTTAGAAACATCGATGAGTGAGAAACATCGATCAGCTACCTCCTGCACACTCCCCACTGGGGATGTGCTGGCAACCAAGGCACATGCCCTTGGCCGGAATCGAACCTGGGACCCTTGAGTCTGCAGGCCGACGCTCTATCCACTGAGCCAAACCAGTTAGGGCACAATCTGTTTAAATAAATACATATTTTATACATGTGGTAACCAGAGCATTCTTATAATTTACATTAGGCTTTTTCACAGAACACAGGCATTTTACCCTTTATCCAGAGCCTTCATAATTACTTTTAATGGTTGCATACTAATTTCATCTTGCTGAGATGTCGTGTATATAACCAGTCTTGTTGGCGTACCCTCTGGGCTGGCTAGGAGTGGCACTTTTAGATGACCAGGCCCCCAGGAGAGCTGCTTGGGAGCTCACGATCAGCACCTCTATGCTCATTAAGTGATGTCCTACAGTCTTCAAGGTCAGCCCTAGACAATAGTGCCCGTCCCCTGAGAATGAGCACCATGCTCAGTGACAAGCCAGGCAAGCTGTCCCATTTTACACATCACCTTCAGGCACCTCCTGGGTGGACATGGGACCCGGGTGCCCTAGTACAACCCAGCATAAGACCCAGGAGGGCTACACAGGCCCGAAATGTCAAAGCACTCGATTTGTGCAACCCAGGGGCCTGTCAGAGGTGCGCTGTGAAAATGATGAACGGCCATCACATCTCCAAGGCCCTGGCTGATTTAGGGAGCTATTGGCAGGCACATCACTCCCAGCATGTCAGCCAGTTAATTACTTCCAACTTTATCTTTCTTGTCAACACTTCTTGACAAATTGGCCATTATCTTTTTATTCTACAACGAGCTCTGCTCCTATTCTGGTGATGCCTGGAGGTTTCTCTCCTCCTGGCCTTTTCCTCACATCCAGAGCGAAATGAAGAGCTCTGAGAGATTAGAAAGAAGCTGCCACGAAAAGAAGGGAGAAAAGGAACAAAAGGGAGAGGGCTGACAGACGGAATCCAAAGCATTTTCAACTACCTTGACTCAAAGCAGAGTTGATACTTGGGGTAAAATCCTGATTTCTTGGCTTCTCAAAGTCTAAGAGCTCTGACTCAGACTATTATGTGGATGAAGTTGGGAAACAAAAGTGAAATGAGCTGGCATCTAGTGACCTGGCGGCTTCGAGCTCTCCACATTTAACTGTATAAGCAGATGTGAGCTGGCCTTTTTACTCCATTAAGGAGTTAGGCGGCATTGTAAAAATACTGATCCCCATTCTGGGATGGGCGGGGGCGGGGGCGGGGGGGGGGAGGGGGGAAGGGAGGATGTGCCTACTCCTTGGTAAGGAAAAGCTGACAGAAGAGGACTGGATTGTCAACATTCCGAGCCAATGAGATGTCCAAAAGAATTTGAGGAGACCAATATGTCACCACTGATCATTCCTTTGTCACCAGGACAAACTGCCAGAGAGAACCCAGCACCTATATTTCATCAGTTCTGACACACACCTTTTTCATACTTTAACGTCTCTGCAATCATGATGCAGTGCACAATTCAAGGTTTCAGAGCATCATGACACCGTTTAGTCGTCAGCCATTTGCCCCCACCCCCACCGTGTAGTGGCGCATAAAAGTAAATATCAGCAGCAGCTTGAGTCCCCATTAGGGGACCCTAAGGCTCGAGGGTTCCTGAGGATGAGCCAGATGCAGTGGAAGCACAGAGGGCTACCACTAAACTACAGCAAGCTCCTCCCTGTAGAATGGTCTGGGGCTGCAATCAAGGACCCTTTACCCTCTTGGTCAACTTGAGGGGAAACCCTAGGACCATCCCCTCTGAACAGCTCCTCATGGAGGACCAGCTTCCTACACTGAAGAGAGCCTTCCTCGGGGTTTATAAGATGCTTTACAAATGCAAGCTATGGTACAATGACCCTGCAGGAAGTCTTCAGAATAGCCAGGTAAATTACACTCTATTGGTGACAGGGGACAGACCTGACCTCTGGGGTGTGGCTGGCTGTGAAAAGGTGTTACAGAAACGATGGGGCTAGAAAGAAAGCTTGTGCTCTGTGTACACTGGGCTTCCTGCATTCACCCATCTTTGCTGCTTGGAGCTTTGCTACAAGGAGTACAGGTTCCTAGAGGCACAATGGCACTTTTGAAGTCAGCATGAGCCCAGAGGTTTGGAATGTGTTTTTGCCGAGAAGTAAGGAGCTTTGAGCAAATCCTTACCCTTCTGGACCGAGTGTGTTTTTTTTCCAGCAGAGGTGCAGGGAAAAAATGAGACGGCGTACCTTTTCTGGAAGCCAGGAAACAACTGTAAAAGCAGGACTCATACTTCCAAGCAACATAATAGACACCTTGGGAACATGTGTTCAGAATTAAGACACAAAGCAGTTTTGTTCATCCATCTAGGCCTCTCCTGCAGACCGTAAAGCCCAGTCACTTCTGCCATTAATTGGCTGCTCAGGCACAACTGGCTCAGATCCTTCAACATTCTTAAAGAATTACAGGCCCCTTCCTGTTAGTGCTGTCTAAGTCAGGGCGGCAGAGGTGCAGCCTGAAGGGCAGCTCTGCAGGGCGGCTCGGCCCCAGCTTGTCATCTTGTCCTGCCCCACCCCCATCCCCAACATGGTCCTATCTCTGGTTGACAGTGATTGTCTACAATTACAATTTAATGGGCATTTGATGCCCACAAGATTTGTTAGGTTCCTGGATTCAATGTGGGGAATATAGCTACCAGAGACATGGCCGTTTTTATGGGGACAGGTTACTTTCTTTGTTCTGTCTTCAACATCAGCAGCTGCATGGGCCCCTTGGAGTGATGAAGGTTCCTGATAGGTCCATGCAGGCTGAAGTGAGTAGGTATGCCATTTACACAGGCCTCCAGAACAAACAAGAGAGGGACAAAGCCCTACCCATTGCTCTGTGGTTTTCTCGCTGATCTTCACAGGTAAAGAAAGAGGGGTGAGGCTCAAATTGATGGTTTTCAGGGATACAAAGGGATTATACTATAAGGATGCTACCTCAAGTTATTGATTAAAAAAGCTCTCAACTCTTCCAGTTTTCACTTTGATTCTTTAAATACGACCTATGAAAAAAAACAAAAAACAAAAAACAACCCAACAACAACCTGTGATCCATGGAAGAAAAATGGACTTAAAGCAGGAGAGCATGCAGTGCCCTACAATGAAGACCTTACCATAAAACACTGGCCATGGAGACAGATTCTAAGTCTCCATAACAGGTGTTCAGTTAGAACAGTGGTTCTCAACCTTCTGGCCCTTTAAATAGTTCCTCATGTTGTGACCCAACCATAAAATTATTTTCGTTGCTACTTCATAACTGTAATGTTGCTACTGTTATGAATCGTAACGTACATATCTAATATGCAGGATGGTCTTAGGCCATCCCTGTGAAAGGGTCACTCGACCGCCAAAGGGGTTGCAACTCACAGGTTGAGAACCGCTGATTTAGAGGGACAGAACCTGCTGCTGGGAATTCAGTCTTTCATCTGACATGTTCCAATTAAGTATCTCTTGCCTCCAGCTTTGTGCTAAGTGCCAGATGCTAGAGCTACCGTGGGAAGTAAGACAAGGTCTTTGCTTTCACAGAGCTTACAGGTGGCTGAAGTAGATGTACAAAAACCAAACTGCAGTAGGTGCTGTGGAGGCAAATACCACAGAGAAAACAGTGCGCAGACAGTTACATTTGGGCGGGCAGGGAAGGCTTTTCTGATCAGATGATAATCACACACCTAAATAATACTTATTACTGCTGGACACTGACCACGTGTCAGACACTATTCTAAGTGTTTTACGTGCACTATCTATTTTTAAAGAAACTTCCTAGTTGAAATCAACACACACATATACAAGAAAGTATGCACGGTGTACAGCTGGATAAGTTATCACACAAAGTGAAGATACCCTCGGAACTACCATCCAGACCAAGAAACAGAACACAACACATGGCCAGCATCCCAGAAGCACCCAAGCGTTCTCCCAACCACAGCTCCTTCCTCATCATGCCAGTGGTAACAACTATCTGACTTCTGACACAATGGATGAGCTCTGCCAAGGTCTGACTTGATTTAAAAGCTCAACATTATGTTTGTGTGATACAGCCATGTTGCTGCATGCCACAGCGGTTTCTACTATTGCTGGACAGTACCTCACTGCATGAATAGACCACAATCTACCTATTTTTTTGTTAATGGACATGTGGGTTAGGTTGTTGTCAGTATTTGGCTATTGTGTGTGGTGTGCCACGAAGGTTCTCGCACGTGTCTTTGGTGCATTCACACTTCCGATGGGAATCTTCCTGCAAGAGGAACTGCTGGGTTTCAGGGTATGCTCCACTTTTGATGACACTGACATGTTGTTCTCCAAAGTGGTTTCACCAATTTACATTCCCACCGAATGTACCAAAACCCCAACTGCTCCACGTCTTTGCCGGCACTTGGTATTTTCAGTTTTCCACTTCAGCCATTCTGATTAGTACGTAGTGGCATTTATAGTTTTAATTTGACTTTCTATAATGACTAAGGGAGCTGGACCAGTTTTCAGGCACTTACTGGACTCTTTTGTGAGTGCCTGTTCACATCTGGCCACCTTTAAAAAATTAACGAGTTCTAGGTATACTCTGAATACAATATACGCAGATGTATATATTGGAGTTATCTTACTGCCTTTTCACTCTCTTCATGGTGTCTTCTAATGCACACAAATGACTACTTTTACTGCATGTTTTCCTTTGTGGTTAGTGTTTTTAATATCTTGTTTAAGAAATCTTTGCTTATCCCAAGATGCTGAAGATAACTCCTACGTTCTCTTCTGGAAGCTTCAGTTTTACCTTTCACATTTAGAGTTTAAATCTCCCCTGGACCTGAAGTTTTATGTGTGGTGTGAGGTAAGAGTCAGAGCCTCCCTGACAAGCTATCTAACTCATCCAGCAGCGCTTAATGAAGACTGTCCTTCCCTCACTGCTCTGTGGTGCTACGCTGTCATAAATCAGGTGTCCATATATGTGTGGGTCTGTTTCTGGATATTTAATTCTGTTCCATTTATCTATGTGCCTATCCTTGTGCCAATACTATACTGCTTTAATTACTGTAGCTTTATGATAAATCTGATTTCTAGTAGTGTAATTCCTCTAATTTCATTTTTCTTATTCAAAAATGCCTTAGCTATTTTTAATCCTTTGCTTTATTTAACTTAATCCTCCCAAAAATCCTGTGAGGTGAAGTAGTTATGATTTTTATTTCCATTTCGCACTGGTAGACTCAGAGAAATTATATAATTTAATTTGCCCAGAGTCATAGAACTATCAAGTTATATCTGGGATTAGATATAACAATCAAGTTAAATCAGGGATTAGAACCCAGATTTGTTTGATTCTTACTCAAGCATTTAAAGCCCTTCATATACCACTTCTTTAAGCCTCAAGCCAGCTGACTCCTTCAGGGCATTTAATATGAATGCATTACAATTTTAAGAAATTCAATGTTCTAAGCCACCCATATCCAGTTAAAAATCTTGTTTGGCAGCGACAAAAGCCTCTTTCCTGGTAAGACTCAGGAAAACAAAGCAGCAAGAGGTAAAAGCTTCTTGGATTTCTCCCACAGCCTCTGTCTCCAGAATAACAATCACACTCCTCACATGGACTCATGCAGTCCCTCGGGCCTGGCTCCCCACCACCTCTCCAGCCTTAACTGCCCGAGCCTCTGCCTCCAGACTCTTCAGCATGCTCACGGCCTGCATTCTCCGATAAGCCAAGGTCTTCCACACGGCTGTACCTGCCCACAGTGCCCTTGCCTCCTTCCCTTGGGAGGCCTTCCAGAAGCTCATCTTGGTTGGACAGTCCTCCTCCTGTGTCCCTAGCCTCGCATGTCACACTGTCCTGAAGTTCAACTGTCTGCTTCTCCAACTGGACTGCGAGGCACTTGAGGCTGGACTAGTGCTACAGCTTGAATCCTGGCTAACAAAACAGGTGTTTGCTACAAAGTCCTGAGAGAAATCTGAGATTGACTGTTGTGCTAGGTGCGTAATTAAATAATCAGCTCCAGGAGGAGGCCTGAGAGAAATGTTTCTAAGACATCCAGGTTGTCCTCTTTGGTAGAAGTGGCAAACTAGAAGGTTTGGGGAACAGATGGAAATAGCTTCTGTGATGGACTTGGGCTTTCAGTGAGATAGAAATAGGACTGAGTGATAAAAGGGTGACTCATGAAGAGACTTCAGAAGTAAAATATTCCCATGAAGTCCACTAACTAACAGCAAGGCAGGTTCTTCTAAGATGTACCTTTTCAATAAACAGGGAGTCATTCTGAGGGCAGCTGTTTCTCTCCCTCACCAGTTTGTTTGTTAATCATCCCCAAGGATATTTTTCCATTAATTTTTTAGAGAGAGTGGAAGGGGGAGGAACAGAGAATTGAACCCTCGACCCTTTGGTTGACATTCTATCCACTGAGCCAAGCTGGCTGGGGCTCCCTCGCCGATTTTGAAAGAGATGGTTTAAGAGCAGGCAGGGGCAGGAATTCTTTAGAAAAGAAGCCTTTCTCTCCAATGTGGACATTTTCAAGAAAATGAGACATGACAGTCCCATTTGGAGGAGAGACCTCCTCTAGGCCCTTCCCAGCAGCTGCCCTCGGGCTGCTTGAATGCTGCCAATCCTCAGTGCCAGCCAAGGCTGTGCAGCCCGGACTGTGGTCGGTGAGAACTTCCAAGCTAAGTAAGAGCTCACTGGCTTTTCTCATTGAGAACACAAGCTTTCTTTTCAAAACCAGCTTTCCCTGGGAGCACCAAGCCGCTCCCTTTTACCATCAGCCAAACGGAGAAAAGGAAAAACTCCAAGGTATCCAACCCAGGCTCTCCATATTTTTCCAGTTAATTCCAATTTTTAGCGAAGGGAGTGAAAGCCTCTGAGAGAAGAAAATGCTCTGGTCCCATATTCTTCCTGCTTTCTCTATGGGCTTAGCCGTACTCAAAACAAGGGCTTACTTTGCCTTCTTTCAGAAATTCAGAATTTAGGCTATCGAAGGACTGTGGATGTTCTGGAGGGTAGATCATCTCCTGACCCAGGGGAATACTCTCAATTGGCTATTTTATTCAAAAATTGGGGGTGGGAGGTGTTACTGACATTTGGGCAGCTTAGGTAAGAAAATCTTCAAATAAGAAGAGCCTGTTTCCAACTAGTGCCTTATGTTAGAAATAAGTTTCCAGAAAAGACATGTCAGAGAGTAGGCACTCATGCTAAAAGCCAGAGCTTGTGAGCCAAACCCCTCCTACCTTTCCTAGAAAGGACTGCTACATGGGTTGCAAATATGAACGACTAGTTCATTTTCTGCCCAGATATGAATACTGTCTCACATTTTCCTGTTTAGTGGGGGAAACAGCTGCCTGGGAACCCATAAAGCTCCACTGGTCCGTGATGGTTCCCCTACGCTCTGCTACACGGGGCTCCGAGGGTCACGGCTGTAGGGCACACCACGTCCATGGCACACACTTTGAGCTCAGGGTCATTTGATGGCTAGCAGACTATCTTGAAGATCCTCTTGGAGTTCAGCAGACCCTGTGTCAGATGCTGGCAGCTGGGGTCAGACTGAAGTTAGTGAAATGAACTCCATGGAGCTGAGACTGCAGAGCCCAGCTGGGCTAGACATTTGCAAGAAGAGGTCTGGGACCAGTTGACAGTGCCAACTGTAAACAGCATCCTTTGGGCTGAACGATCACTTGCTATAGGGTGCCAGCAACATCCTCACCCTTTAGCGGGCAAAGGAGACAGCGTGAGAAAACAAACCCTGATCCACGTCATCCTCTACTGCTTTTTTGAGGGGGAAAAAAAAAACTGGTAACTACAGCTGCCCAGACAGAAATGACTTTCTGAGAAGCTAGAAGTCCTGACCGGAAAGGTCATGAGGGAAGGAAAGTTGTCAGGGGTCGGCTGGGCTTGTGTGTAAAGGACCCAGGCCGAACAGCAGCAGACCAGGAACTGCCTCAGTGGCGTCATAACTTGGAAAGCGAAAGAGTATGTTCCGAAGACAGGGTTACTGTTTAAGGACAAAGGGAGCTTTGTATACATTCTTAGTGAAAACCTCATCTTAAGGATTTACGGTTGTTAAAATCCAGGTTTTTCCCCCATTTGTTTTCAAAGGAAGAGTGCCCTTCAAATATAGTACATGAAAAATTACAATATCCCTATTTTCAGGGATATATAGAGAATAATTTCAAATTTGCACCATATGGCACAGGAAGAGGAAAATGCGACTAGAGATATGGCTTTATTCAGTGATGGGGATTCTTTTCTCTATGATTTAATATATTTTCCAAGTACGGACCCACGGGCCAAGGATTCTCTGTTCTGCCTGAAGACCAATGGAAATGAGGGTGACCAATTACTCCTAAGTTTTCATTTCTGCTGTCACCTCTGACATCTCCTTGCTAAAGCAAGTGTGAGAAGCCCGCTCTGTTCAAGGAGTAAATATGTAAAAAGCAAGACAACCGAGCAAGTCCTGTGCACCTGAACTATAAAGTCATTTTTTTTTCTTTTACTTCCTAAGAGATTTACTCCATCTTCCTCTTTCTAGAGCTTTTCTAAGTTGTAAATGTGCAAATGTGAGATGGTGTTAGATCCAGTCGGATGGGGGTTTTGTGAAACACTGAATCATGACCAGAGGAAGGAAGAAGCAGCCCTGTTAAAAGCTCATACAGTAGGCCAGGCCCTCCTATAAGCAGCATGGATTACATTAACAGGCCTCCCGGCTGAGTGGAATCTTAGTCCCAATTCTCTTTGCCCACCTTGCGCTCGCCCCATGGTTATATAACCTTTAGAATGGAATTTGGAAATTCCCTGTCCCTGCTCTGCTTGCTGTTAGAACTGAGCCAGTGGCTGGCAAGGGCATGATCGAATAGGCGAAACTAGAAACACACAAATTCACAGTCCTCTTGTCTGGGCTCAGAGACTGTGCCGGCAAGGAAAGAAAGACTTGGCCTGTCTCCCTCCTCCCCTTCTCTGGCCTAAGTTTACGCTGACTTCACCCAACAGGCACCTGACCCTCCCAGATGAGCTGGGAGGGGCTACAGCGACATGCACCCGGGGTGGAGGTGCAGGCAGCGAACGATATTTAAGATGCTGAGTTTGTAGAGCATTAGGCTTGGGAAGGAAAGCTATAGGATACCCAATTAAGTTGCACTTTCAAAAGCTCAAGCTTTGACAAGAGCTAAGAAAGAGCCAGGAAAGAGAAAACAGTGGTGAGCTCATCAAGAGTGCAAGTGTGAGGCTTTAATTGCTGCAGCTTTGCAAGCCTCAGCCGGGCAGATCCAGCTTTCCCCACAGGAAGAGCCTTCCTCACCCAGACTCACGAAAGATGCTGAAAAAACCTCTCTCAGCTGTGACCTGGCTCTGCATTTTCATCTTGGTCTTTGTCAGCCACCCAGTGTGGCCACAGAAGCCCCCTAAGCGCAAAACACCTGGGCAGCTCAAAGTGGCCGCCTGCTGTGAGGAGGTGAAGGAACTCAAGGCCCAGATTGCCAACCTGAGCAGCCTGCTGAGTGAACTGAGCAAGAAGCAGGAGAAGGACTGGGTCAGTGTGGTCATGCAGGTGATGGAACTGGAGAGCAACACCAAGCGTATGGAGTCGCGGCTCACAGAGGCCGAGAGCAAGTACTCTGAAATGAACAACCAGATTGACATCATGCAGCTTCAGGCAGCACAGACGGTCACGCAGACCTCGGCAGGTAAGGAACACGTGTCCTCACGTTTCTCACCACTTTGCCCTCAAGTAGCCCAGTGTCTCCGTCTGTAGCATTGCTTCTAGGTAACCTGGTCGTCAGAACAACTGCGGGGGGTTCTTTGGAGGCACACTTTCTTGGGTACATGCTACCAGCTCTATTTTCTCTTTACTAAAAAGGCTTATGAAGTGTTTATTTTGATTTCTAATGTTCTGTAAGTTTACCCAGTACCTTCACAGGTCTCTTATTAACACAATGTTGCAGTACGCTGAAGGCATGAATTACCATCTTGGAACAGAGAGGTTACGTGGTTTGCTCAGTCACACAGCAAGTCTTACAAAGAGGGCTCCAGCTTCCTCATGGGTCCCCTTCATAACCCAGAGCTGACCGGCTGTACCCTCAGTTCCAAGGAAGCAGGAGCGAACACCAAAACCATAGCATCTGTTGCTCTAGAAGTTCTCTCGTGTCTCTAACATTAGGGAATGGTCATAAACGGAATTTGGTATCTCCTCACTAGCTCAGAATGAAGTGTATGGACATGACCCAAAGCCATTTGAAAAATTCCTGTCTTTAGGAAAGGCAGGGTCCTCAAGGTTCCTCAATTCTGATATTTCTATTTTTCCCAATGATCTAAAATAAAATTCTGCCTAATAATATAGAAAATAAGAAAAGGTAATGTTGAAATTTGGATTTCTGGGAGGCCAAACTTGCAAAATAACTTTCAGTTTCTGATTAGCTTGGCTCAGACAGGTCAAGGTGAATTTATTAGAGAGAAATTTGGTTTTCTAAAATTATTAGTTAGCAGGAGCATATCCTGTAGATATGCCACTTCTTGCTGATATAAAAACTTTTTGGTCACACTATAAACTAAGTCAAGAACTAAGAACAGAGTAAGTCACTGGTTAGTCTCTGTTTAAATGAAATGAAACTTAACAATTCTATTATCTAAACCAATGTGTTTAAATCACTTTCTAAGCATGTACTTTCTGACCCTCAGTTCGGGGCTAGAAAGGTATTCTTGGACATTTTCCAGACAAGTGAGTCCTGATTTAGTCCATGAGATGAAACCAGACATGAAGAAGACCAGGGCGGACAGATGAATCCGCCTGCCACGCCCTGCTCCTCCAAATGGGGTTTTCTCCCTCCCAGCAGGGAGCTTCATGGAGTCAAACGCAGCTCCTCACGTTCAGGAAAGGACGGGGTCCTTTCCCCTCCCCAGCGTGCTCTGCCATCTGTGTGCTCTTCTCGAAGGCCCAGTACAATGGTCAACAAGAGAACCTCCAGGACACAGAGGGCAGAAGCTCTCTGGTCAGTGACTTCCCGCTCTCTGACTCCTCCCAGGGAAGCTGAACCTTCCACAATGTCTTCAACATTTAGAACAAGGAGACAAATCTGGTAGCAAACAGTAGCCTCGGGCAGCCTGGATACATTTAAATCAGCCCAGCATGAAAGCTGTCTAATGCTCACTTCCTTGTTCTAATAACTGTGCAGGGGAGTGCCTCAGAGAGCACTGCCATTGTCTAGCTGTGTGAGATTAAGGCGGGGGAAAGGTAAGATTATAAATCTGTCTCCCTTAATGAGGGCCCTAGTAGCTATTACCTCTGAAAAACAACGAAACCGACCAATCAACCAAACCATGAAACAACAAAACCCCACAATACTCGTGATTACCTGGAAATAGAGGCTGGTTGTCCCAGAAGTTGGATCTATGAGAGCATGTTATTGTGGTCCTCACATACTGCAGTAATCGCAGAATTCATGATCTAGACCTACCACAGGATCATTTATTTCATAGTAAACCTTAAATCACTTGTTTGACTTTCACACTAATGCCTTCCAGGGGATGGGCTTCCCCAGCCCTCAGTCCCAGCACTAGTGAAGCCAAAACACACCTGCTCTTGGTCTCCCACTTGCAGCTACTACCTCTGTGCTTATACTTCCGATGTCCATGCAGCAGGAAGGCCTCGCTGCCAGGGAGCCAGGGCGTGCATGCTCACTGCTGTGGTCTGTTCCTTTTGCAGATGCCATCTATGACTGCTCGTCCCTCTACCAGAAGAACTACCGCATCTCTGGAGTGTACAAGCTTCCTCCCGATGACTTCCTGGGCAGTCCTGAGTTGGAGGTGAGGCCATCACTACCTGTGCTCTACCCCTGTCCTCCTTGCCCTCAAAGGGACAGCAGGGCTGGTCAGAGTCTAACAAAAGGGAAACTCAAAATAGAACAAACATACCAGGGAACTATCCAAACATTCAAATTATGGGGAAGGGGAATCCAGGCATCTGTTTTGCCCTTTCAAACCATTATCAACCAAACACCAGGTTAGATAATTCTAGAACCACCACCTAACTAGTTAAAATCTGCCATGTCCTAGAGCAACTACTCTTTGGGGGAAGAGAAAAGAGAGACCACGGAGGGAGCCTATCCGAAGTACCTGGAGTTTTCCCTTCAAAGTCCACGTGCACTGCCTTGCCCCCATCCTAAATTTCCTTAAGTCTTCCTCAGCAACCACCCCTGCCTCAGCTCCCACCTGGGCAGAGTCGTGCTTGAGTGCCCCCGGGGACTGTGGAAATGCACACGTCCCTTGGCTCTGCAGGAATGGAAGAAGGGAGGTGAAGGCCACCCCCTGCTCTTGCTCCTGCCTCTGCGGGTCCCTGACCAGAGCATTCCCTCTGCTACAGGTGTTCTGTGACATGGAGATGGCAGGTGGTGGCTGGACCATCATTCAGAGACGAAAGAGCGGCCTTGTCTCCTTCTACCGGGACTGGAAGCAGTACAAGCAGGGCTTTGGCAGCATCCGTGGGGACTTCTGGCTGGGGAATGAACACATCCACCGGCTCTCCAGGCGGCCAACCCGGCTACGTGTGGAGATGGAGGTGAGCACAAGGCCTGGGTCCTAGGACTGACCAGTCCTCCACACATGACTACCCAATTCTGGGGATGACATTCCTGTTCTGACTCACTTTAGGCTTGTATGTTTATTCTGACGGTTTTCCTTCAGGTTGCAGTACAGTTGAGAAAGAATAGGTTCATTCTTATTTTTCAGAGAAGTGAGGCTGCAGGTACACAGTCTGGTCTGAGCCAGACTCAGGCCAGAGCAGAGTAATCGAACAGTGTGACCTGAGCACAAGGCCTTCTATGCGCAAACCTTACTGATGCTGAGACTATAGCATCAACATATTCTCAAATCACTCTTATGACATCTTTAAGTGGGAGACTGTAAAACACACACCTAACCCTTACGAACAAGGAAGTGAGGGAACACAGGAAGAGACTAATCAAGGCGTATGGTGACTTAGGAGAGCAGTATGGACTAGGACCCTTGTTTTCTGATTCCCAACAGTAGAGATGTATGGCTGCGGCTGGAGAGAGGAGTGCAGGGTGGGATGAAATGTTACCTGCTGCAGTTTTTCTCAGGCTCTGCCTCCTCTGACAGGACTGGGAAGGCAACATGCGCTATGCCGAGTACAGCCACTTTGTTTTGGGCAATGAACTGAATAGCTATCGCCTCTTTCTGGGGAACTACAGTGGTAACGTGGGGAACGATGCCCTCATCTATCATAACAACACAGCCTTCAGCACCAAGGACAAGGACAATGACAACTGCTTAGACAAGTGCGCACAGCTCCGCAAAGGTGAGATTTGGGGGTGGTGGGGGAAGTTCAGGTATTAAGCCCAGAGTCCCACTTAAAGAGAAAGTGTGAACTGTAACTGCATGGCTGATATCCTGGCTTTGGTATTTCCTTTTTATACTGGCCCCAACTGCTTAACTACTAGTCAAAAAACAATCCCTGTGGCCGAGCCTATCAGCCATTTCCGAGGGGAGGAGAATATACACCCAGCCCACAAGCGGCTGATCTGTTTCTTGTGCCAGGTGGATACTGGTACAACTGCTGCACAGATTCCAACCTCAATGGAGTCTTCTACCGCCTTGGGGAGCACAACAAGCATCTGGATGGCATCACCTGGTATGGTTGGCATGGCTCTACCTACTCCCTCAAACGGGTGGAGATGAAGATCCGCCCAGAAGACTTCCAGCCCTAAGGAGGCCTGCTGTGGAGCAGGATTGGAGAAATGGGAGCCCAATGGAGGCTGGGCAGGGCGGAGGAGGACAGGAAGAGAGGACAGAGACAGGGTATGAATGGCAGATGGCTTATGAGAAAAGTCTCCAATGAGATAGTAAGTCTTTGAGGAGCACAATACAACGATGTGACCCAGGATGTTACAGTAAACGGGATGAAGCATTGCAACACAAGGATTGGGTCCTGACACGGACTTCTCGGGGGGCTTGCCTGAGTGGGCTCTTGTGGCCGTGATCCCTGACATAGCAGCAGCTTCTTTGTTCCACATGATTTTTCTATGAAAAAAAAAGTTGTGAGATGACTTTATCCATTTCTAAGGTGAAGTGAGGGCAGAAAACAAGTCCCATATATATTGGTTCACCAAGCAGAAGACCTGGGTGTTAAAGAAAGGAATGAAAGGGGGTAATGGAAGAGAGGAGTTTCTATTTTTAAATCCAAGAAATTACCTTCAGTCCACACTTTAAAAAAAAAAAAAAAGACAGTAATTGTCCTGCTGGAGGTGAGCTGACCCAGGTTGGACTTGATTGGAGGAAACTCCAGGCAATGGGCCTTGCAGCTTCTGAGAGCCTCCCTGCTCAGCCTCCACCAAGGCACAGCACTGAAGGCAGGAAGTGGGAGTGGTGGTGGCCGGGGAGCTCAGTGGGCGGTGGCGATAAGTTCCCTCATGGATGCTTGCATGACACTGCCTGAAATGATTAAGTCTAGACACTGCCTGAAATGATTCTGTCTACAGATATATCTATTTTTATTTACTCTTTAAGAAAAGAGCTTGAAGAGCTTCCTCTTTTATCTTGTCTATAAAACTGGCTGAAAAAGGAAAGTAGATGGCACTATAGTTAATAACTCATGCTGTTCATAAGCATTTTGCTTTGTAAAAATAAAATATAGATTGTTTTAAATGTTCAAAGTTTCTTTTTTCTTCTACAATAAACTTTTAACGCTTGCTTGTTTTTAAATGATTACCATTACCACTCAGAGCATGATAAAAAGTTTAAGTGAAAACTCACAGAACAATGAGAAAGAGACTGTGAGTTCGTTGCAGACTTCAGGAAACTATGGGATCAGCAGGAGGCCAAAATCAAAAGGCGAGCCTGGCCAGTGTGGCTCAGTGGTTGAGTGTTGATTCATGAACCAAGAGGTTGCTGGTTCGATTCCTGGTTGGGGACACATGCCTGGGGTTTCGGTCTCGATCCCCAGTAGAGAGCATGCAGGAGGCAGCTGATCAATGATGTTTCTCTCTCAGCGATATTTCTATCTTTCTATCCCTCTCCCATCCTCTCTCTCTAAAATCAATAAAAACATTAAAAGAAAAGGCGAGGCACTTTTAAAAAGGCAACAGTCACTAGAAGAGGTCAGACCTGGCTTACCCACCTAACTCCCACGGAGGCCAATGTCATCACCTGGCTTCAAAACACTTTGCAAACTACTTTCTACTTGAGCAAACTAACACACTGAGAGAGGGAAAGGATCGTTAGCCGTAAGAGATGACAATCTTGACCTTTAGGAAGTCATTTTTTCTTGCCAAAAAGAACCATCTATGGTAAGCCATGATTCCTACTCAGCATTTTTAAATTGTATCAATGGTCCTTGATTGTTGGGAACCTACTTAACCTCAAAAACAAGAACCTTCGTAATTTTCAAAGAAATAAACCAAACAGAAAAGTACACTGGAGCAGGGCTTCCTGTGGGACAGGCATTCAAACAGAAATTCCTAAGGCAGGCAGGGGGATCTGAGATGCTTTTCAGCCAGTATAATACTTCCAGAAAAGACAGGATAGAAAGACCTGGGGGTTAGAAGGAGATGAGAGAAGGGAAGAGCCTAAGATGCCTATGGCAGAAGTACATGAGTTTCTCTCACTTCCCAATACTCCACAACTAAAACAAAACTGAGGTTATCAGCAACAAAAGCTAAAATGAAGATGTGGGACCCCTCAAACTAAAAATCTTCTGCATAGCAAGAAAACAATTAATAAACCGAATAGGCAACCTGCAGAATGGGAGAAAATATTTGCAAACCTTAATCCCTAATAAGAGGTTAATAACTAAAATATAAAGAACTCATACAACTCAATAGCCAAATCCCAAATGATCCAATTAAAAACCAGGCAAAGGACGGAACAGACATTTTCCCAAAGTAGACATCCAAATGGTCAATAAGCTCACCACTAATCATCCAAAACACAGCATCACCTCACACCTCACATCTGGCAGGATGGCTATTGTAAAAAAGATAAGGGATAGCAAGTGTTGATGAGGATGTGAAGAAAGGGAAACCTTGTGCACTGTTGGTGGGAATGTATTCGATATAGCCACTATAGAAAATAATACTGAGTTTCCTCAAAAAATTAAAAATAGAACTACTGTATGATTCAGAAGTACCACTTCTGGATATATATCTGAGGACACAAAATCACCATCGTGAAGATGTACCTGCACCCATGTTCACTGCAGTATTACTTACAATAGCCAAGATACGGAAACAACCTAAATATCCTTCAAAGGATGAATGGGTAAAGGAAATGTGATAGATAACCCACATCCACACAGAGTGTGTGAAAGAAGGAAGTTCTGTCATTTGCGACAACATGGATGAATCCGGAGGGCAATATGCTAAGTAAAATAAGACAAAGACAGACAAATATTAATATGGCATCACTTATGTGAAATCTAAAAAAAAAAAGTTGATTTCATAAGAGAGAATAGAATGGTTGCCAGAAACAGAATGGGGACAGGGAAATGGGGAGGTATAGGTCAAAAGGTACAAACTTTCAATTATAAGATAAGTAAGTTCTGAGGATCTGATATAGAAGATGGTGACTACAGTACTGTATATTGTATATTTGAAATTTGCTGAGAGTATATTTTAAGCATTCTCACTACCAACACATACACAAATTTAGGTATGTGATGCAATGAAGGTATTATCTTGATCTTGGTAATCATTCCATAATGTATATCACATTCTTATACTGTATATTTTAAATATATATAATTACATTTGTCAACTATTCCTCAATATATTTGGGGGAAAAAAGTATATTGTGCTAATCAAAACCTACAGTTGCTGAAATTTACTCTTATTATACTAGAGGCCCAGTGCACGGATTCATGCACCAGTGGGGTCCCTTGGCCTACCCTGCAGCGCTCTGACATCCCCAAGGGGTCCCAGATTGCGAGAGGGCACAGGCCAGGCTGAGGGACCCCACCAGTGCACGATCAGGGCCGGGGGGGACCACAGGAAGGCTCCAGGGCATGTCCGCACGTCCAGTCCTTCCCTCCCAGTCTCGATTGGCTGGACCCCAGCAGGAAGCTAACCCACCAGTCAGATCATCTACCCCCTAATGGTCAGTGTACATCATAGTCGAATGGTTGCTTAGGCTTTTATATATACCACTAGGGGCCTGGTGTACAAAAATTTGTGCCATGGGGGGAAGGGGTCCCTCAGCCCGGCCTGTGCCCTCTCGCAGTCTGGGACCCCTCGGGGGATGTCCAGCTGCTGGTGTGCCTGGCCAGCCTGGGTGAGGGACTGATGGCAGTTTGCAGGCTGGCCAAGCCCGTCCCGTCGGCTCTGCCGGGCCCGTCCACCCCGCCCTGCTCGGCCACCCGCCTGCCGCTGCCTGCGCCACAACCACCACTGCCTGCTCCATGGCTGCCAGCCTCCATCTTGGCTGGGTTAATTTGCATACAGTCACTCTGATTGGCTGGTGAGCATGGCTTGGAAATCTCAGAGAGACGGTTAATTTCAATATTACTCTTTTATTAGAGTAGGTATAGATTAGATACAGTTGAGTAACTGAAGTATAAACTTTTTGCAACAAGATTAATGTTTAATTTTTAAAAAGTTACTTAAACAACACCAGGGTTCTAAGCCAGGGTCTATGGTTTATTCATGTTCTGGGAAGATTTCTGAGAGTGGACAGAGGGAAAAGGGAGAGTGGCTGTTAAAGAATGCACAGAACACCCAGCCACTCACCTACAGGGTACAGGCTCTGACCATAAAAACTTTTAAAACCTCTCTGTGCAAGTTGATGGGCACCAAACTCAGAGATGAGCACAGCATGGCCTCTGACCTTAGAGAGGACAGAACCTCCGGCAGTCCAAGGAGAGAGCAATGTTGTTTTGAGCATATCCTCTAAGATGTGAGACAAGAAGATATGAACGGTATGAAAAAGAACAGGCCTGATGGGCAGTAGTTAGAGTTGCATGTCCACTTAGTAAGCACTGGCTCCTGTTTCTATTTTTAATTCTGCAGATATGTCAGCTAGAACATTTTCTTAAAATGAGATATCAGGGGCTAGGCAATGAAAACGTCCAGTTCTGATCAGACCCTCTCTTCTACTTACTATAGAGAAAGAAAAACAGGTGCTATGAACTGACTGTGTGTCTCCCCAAATCTATGTTGAAGCCTAATCCTTAAAGTGATGGTAACTGGACGTAAGGTCTTTGGGAGATGAGGGTGGAGCCCTCATGAATGGGTTTAGAGCCCTTATAAAAGAGACCCCACAGAATTTTCCACCATGTGAACAAACTCCTGCAACCTAGAAGAGGGTCTTACCAGAATCCAACCAATCCATCCCTGATCTCGGACTTCCCAGTTTCCAGAACTGAGAGAAAGAAATGTTTGTTGCTTAAGCCACCCAATCTACGGTAATTACAGCAACTTGAACAGACTAACTTAGTAGGCCACCAGACCTTATCCTAATGCTATGGGCTAACCAAGTAAAGCCATGAATCTGTGTGTGTATGTGTTTCCAAATAATTGAATATCCACTTAATCCTCTGTTTCACTACGAAGCTATTACACTTACTGATGTATATGAGTTTTGAGGAGATGAGTATAATTTATACTGTCTAATGACAGCTCTGATTTGGGGATTGCACAAGGATTTAATTTGTCTTGGAGCAGATAGGGGCAAAATGTCAATAGGTAGGAAGACCAATAGATCAATCCAGCAGCAAGAGAACAATGTTGTCATCTCAGCACAGCTTTTTAAAATAAGCATGAAGAATCAGCTGTGCAAAGATGTTCTTGTGTACAGCAAACCTGATTCTTTCAAAAAGAATTAGGCGGGGTGAGGGAGGATGTGAAGGCATGTGCTAGGGTGGGGGCAGCCAGGGAGAAGTCAATGGGGGGAGGGGGGTAGAAAGGAGACTTATGTAAAACTTTAAATAATGAAGAAATTTAAAGAAAAAAAAGAATAAGGCAGTTCACTCAGTGTATATACTTGATGAGCTTTTAAAAGGTAGACAAATAGTAAAGAGAAAATAAGAGTAGGAAAAATAAAGCTGGAGGCGAGGAAGGCAATAGTAGTAGACAAAACAGGCAGGACATCTGTAATTTGTCAGAGGCAGGCCAGTAACCGAGCTGCACGCTCTCCGGTAGCTACTTTGAGGCAGGGAATTCCATTCATTACTGCAGAGCTAGGTCCCCAAGACCAAACCAACGTAGTGGCTCAGGGATGTACAAACACCACTGGTCTGACCACTGGGGGGAGTTTCCAAGAGGCTCACTAGAGGACTGGGAAGTGCTCACAGAAACTTCCTTAACAGTAGTTGTTTCTTCAATCTTTCTTCAATGAAAATGGCACCAGAACATTGCAATGGTGCTTAGGAAAAGCAGTTTAGAAAATCATTCGAAAAATCTATAAATGGAAACAAAAACAGGTGGATCTTCTGGTCTGGAGACCAACTGAAGGGAGGCAGCTGAGCTAACTCAGACTAGGAACAAACCACAGGGCTTCCAGTCTTGGCTTTACCTAGGAACAGAGGCGTTTGTTTTCTTAAAGCCAACATTAATCTGTAGGAAATTCTGAGGACTTATTTTCGATTATATTGCCTTATTAAGTTAAATGACCTTCTTCAACACATTCCCAGGCCCCTGACTGTATCCTTCTACTACAAATCTGCATAAACACTAATGCTTCTATGACTTCTCAATGTGGAGGAAATCTGGAGTAGGATGTGGAAGGCTTTGGAGAGGTTTCAAACAGGAAAGGTTAGCAGGGAAGTTAAGGTGCAAAACTAGTTATCTGATGTTCAAGTTATTATATTCAGTTACCGGGTTTTCTATTAGTTACCAAATAAGATTGCATTACCTAAGGCAGAGACGGAAGGAAGAAACGCAGGTTTTCACATGTGCTTTACCTAATTGGAAACTGAAGCCTACCCCTAGGATGGCAGGTTTCTAAAGTAGCACGTGATATTTTAGAAATCAACATTCTCTCCAAGTCCAATTCTGCTGGGCAAAAACATGCTTGTACTGTTTTTTAAAATCACATTCTAGTGTGTACAGGAACACTTTTAGTGTCTACTCAAAAGCAGAGCTGCAGAGAACTTGCTGTCTAGTTTCGCTCTCAAGTGAAGGAAGCACCATACAAGCAGCCTGTTCCAGCCGCTCTGCAGGCACTTACCAGCCAAGCGATCTTTCCTACACTTCATGTTGGCATTTACAAGAAGATAATTAGATCCCAGGGTTAATATTCTCTGGTCATCATTAGGGGAAGTGAGCAGTTCTCCAAGAGCAGGAATTAACATTTCAGGCTGCTTGTAATTTCATAACAGCAGAAAATTTATTAAATAACCTATTTTTTTCCATACCCTGAAGACTCAATACCAGCTTATGAGAGGACAGAACATAACCAAATCAGGGGAAAGGACCAGTGAATCTCAGACATCGCTCTGCCTTCTATAATCACAGAACTCCAGAGGAGCACAACACAGACACCAACATGTGTATCAATAAAGCCCGCCCTGCCTTTGGGTGGCCCCTGAGGGACAGGAACCAGCACTTCCCCCTCCTGCCTTGGAGAGCACTACCTAAACTAGACATAAAAGCTATTTTTCTAGGCTGCTGTGGAAACAGAGTTGCTTCTAGACTGACTTCATTGGGACAAGTAAGCACCGGTTGGAAAACAAGAGGAGCCCCAGTGCTAAGGATCAAGAGAAATGACAATTAGGGCTGGACAATGGGGAGAGCCATCTGCATCACATCTCATTTAAATGTATTCACCAGACCCCAGAGGCAGATTTCACAGAGCAGAAGTCTCCAAGTGAGTCCTATGAGCTGGCAGGAGAAGAGAGGTCATTTTAGATAAAGGCAGCAATTTAAAAGGTTTACCTGATGAGAGACTCTAGGATGGCGGGGGTGGGACCTTTCTGGAACTCCAGTTCTTTGTAGTGTAGCGCTTTGGCATATGCTCGGCACTTGGCAGCCCTCTCACCCAGCAAAACAATGCCATTGTCGTCTCTCAATGGCAGGGGGCCCTGGAGGAGAGCAGAACCCCACAGCACAGGAAAATGGCAGGCGGGGCACAAGTAAGAGTGGGCTGCATGGGGGTTTCTCCCCTCCCACAAGCTGGTTCCCTGATGGGCTCCATCTGAACAATGGGGAAAAGTCTCACCTTGTCACTGTGTTCCATGAATTCAGCCAAGTTTAAGAGTGTTTGTGTGACTTCGGCAATGTCCTGTGAGGTGAGGGCCAATTCGATGCTTCTGATGAGTTCATCCTGCTGGTCTTCATTCAGTTCAGACCAGCAGGACACAAAGGCAGCATTGAAGAGATCCCTGAAGGCAGAGAGGAGAGGAGAAAGAGGTTGGAACACTTCTCATGCCTCTGCCTGGCGCAGTCATACCCACCAGTCTACTCGTGGCATCACTGATACTGGTTATACAGACAGTGCTGTCCAACAAAACTTGCTGAGAATGGTCTACATCTTCCCTGTCCAACATAGTAGCCACTGGGCACTGAGAACATGAACCATATTAAGTGTGACTGAGGACTGAATGTTAAACTTTATTTCATTTCAACTAAATTAAAATAATCCCTTTGTGGCTACTGACAAATGTATTTTATAGTTCAGGTAAAGACACTGTGATATACAGGGACTGTGTGGGGACAGGAGGAGACAGAAGAAAAAAGTAAAAGGCACATTTCTGGGCAGCTTTTGTATCACTTCTCCTCACTGGCAAAAACGAACAGAAAGGGGACTGCTATCAACAGAAGTTGGCACTGACAGATTCTGAAAATAATTTTCCAACGGTTCTTGGGATGTTTCTCAGATAATGTCCAAATTCCTAAATTGGAAATGGCAAAGGCAGCATCTGCTACTTCTTTTCAAAATAAAACCAGAATCCTTTTTTTGGGTAGTCATAAACAAAATGACAACAGAACTTAAGAAATTGGAAGCATTAGAGAATAGAATCCAAGTCTGTAAGTCTTGAAGGATTCTCTGAGACAGACTCTTACAGTTGGGACCTTAGGAAGACCTGGAACCAGAGGTGCCATTTCTAAGGTTACTAAAACTATTTTTCAAAATCACTATAGCATCGAGGATTTCTGTTGAGGGACAACCAAGATGGCGGCATAGGTAAATGCCTGTACTTGCTGCCTCGTACAACCACATTACAACTACAAAAGACAAAACAAATAGTACCCAGAACCACGGGAAGGCTGGCTGAGTGGAAATTCTACAACTAGAAGAAAATAGAAAAGCGCATTGAGTCTGGTAGGAGGTGCAGAGGTGTGAAAGTGTGGAGGTACGGAGACATGCGAGAGAAGGGTGGGCAGCTGGGTACGCTGTTGTCTTTTTCAACCGAGAGGGAGATACAAGCTCCCGACTGCTCTGAAATCCAGTTTTCTATGAGAATTTGGGGACCCAGATTCATATGGAGAGAGAAACTGTACTGTCTGGCATTGGGCGGGAACATGTGGGCGGCATTCTCACAGAGGTGCTTGCAGCGTTCATTGTTTCTGCACGGGGCTGAAGAAAAAAGAGATGCTGGGAAATATCGGGGGATGGCCGATTGCTGTCTGCACCACCCCATGACTCCCTGAGACCACGCCCCCCCAAGCTGTGCACAGCAGCTTTTGCATATGAATGGCCTGTCCTTTTGCAACCTAAATCCTAACAAATTACAGCTTGGTCAGAGAGCTCCAAAGCTTCCAAAGGAGGGCCTAAGGCCCTGCAGCAACAGCCTGCATTGCTTCACAGCTGGGCCTCATCTGGGCACTTCCAAACCCAACCAAAGAGGAGAAATCTGCAGATCTCTCTGTAGCTCCTGCTGGGTGGCCTCAGGCAGTGGCTGACTCTGCACCTCCTTGGAGATCTAAGAGCCAGTATGTCCAGTGGTCAGTGTGAGACCATCCAGATTACAACTCTTCACATCCATAAGCGACACACTCAAGGGGCAGACTCAGTGAACACCAAAGCTCCACTGAAGCAAGTCCTGCCCATAAGGGTGTCTTCAGCACAGCAGTTCTCCCATTGTGCACATAGCTGGTCATCACAGCCAATTGGCCTGGAGGTCAATTCTTCCCAGTGACACCAACAGCAATCAAGGCTTAACTACAATAAGACTGTGCACACAGCCCACAAAGGGATGCACCAAGAGTCTCCACCTCAGGTAATTGGGGAGGCTTAGCCACTGGGCCCTATAGGACACCTAGCACACAAGACCACTCTATCAACAAAGGAAAGTAGCCAAAATGCGGAGACAAAGAAACATGTCACAAATGAAAGAAATGGAAGAAAGCAAACTACTGGATATAGAGTTCAAAACCACGGTTATAAGGTTACTCAAGAATCTTCTAGAAACCTCTGAGAAATTTAGCGAGACCCTCAAGGATATGAAAAAGGACCAATCAGAAATTAAGCATACACTGACTGAAATAAAGAATAATATACAGAGATCCAACAGCAGACTAGAGGATCCCAGGAATCAAGTCAAAGATTTGAAATACAAAAAAAGCATAAAATACCCAACCGGAAAAGCAAAAAGAAAAAAGAATCCAAAAATATGAAGGTAGTGTAAGGAGCCTCTGGGACAACTTTAAGCGTACCAACATCCAAATTATGGGGGTGCCAGAAGAAGAGTGTGAACAAGATAATGAAAACCTATTTGAAAAAATAATGACAGAAAACTTCCCCTACCTGGTGAAAGAAATAGACTTACAAGTCCAGGAAGCACAGAGAACTCCAAACAAGAGTAATCCAAAGAGGACCATATCAAGACACATCATAATTAAAATGCCAAGGGCAAAAGACAAAGAGAGAATCTTAAAAGCAGCAAGAGAAAAACAGTTAGTTACCTACAAGAGAGTACCCATACGACTGTCAGCTGATTTCTCAACAGAAACTATGCAGGCCAGAAGGGAGTGGCAAGAAATATTCAAAGTGATGAATAGCAAAAACCTACAACCAAGATTACTCTACCCAGCAAAGCTACCACTTAGAATTGAAGGTCAGATAAAGAGCTTCACAGACAAGAAAAAGCTAAAGGAGTTCATCACCACCAAAACAGTATTATATGAAATGCTGAAGGGCATTAAGAAGAGGAAGAAGGAAAAGGTAAATATAAAAATTATGAACAACAAAGTGACAACAAATACATATCTATTAATAACTGAATGTAAAATTCATATGAACAAAAATTCTGATGAACAGAATAAACTGGTGAATAGAATAGAATCAGGGGCATAGAAAGGGAGTGGACCGACAATTCTTGGGGGAAGGGAGTGTGGGGGATGCGGGAAGTGTCTGGTCAAAAACTATACACCTATAGATGAGGACAGTGGGGGAGGGGAGGGCACAGGGGGGGAACTGGGTGGAGGGGAGCTATGGGGGGAAAAAGAGAAACAAATGTAATAATCTGAACAATAAAGATTTAAAAAAATAAAGATTAAAAAAATAAAAATCACTATAGCATCATATGAGTGGACACTAGAGGCCCAGTGCACAAAAATTTGTGCTGGGGCGGGGGGGGTCCCTCAGCCTGGCCTGTGCCCTCTTGCAGTCTGGGACCCTTCCAGGAATGTCCACCTGCTGGCTTAGGCCCAATCCCCGGGGGATTGGGCCCAAGCTGGCAGTCAGACATCCCTCTGGTAGCCCAGGAGCCCTTGGGGGACGTCCACTTGCCAGCGGGGAGCAGGCCTAAGCTGCAGTAGGACATTCTTAGCACTGCTGAGGAGGCGGGAGAGACTCCTGCCACCACTGCTGTGCTGGCAGCTGGCAGCTGGCAGCCTGGCTTGTGGCTGAGCAGAGCTCCCCCTGTGGAAGCGTACTGACCACCCAGGGACCGCTTCTGCATTGAGTATCTGCCCCCTGGTGGTCAGTGTGTGTCATAGTGACCAGTCATTCCATTTGTTGTGCTGTTAAGGTCAATTTGCATATTACCCTTTTATTATATAGGACTATATAGGATAGAGGCCTGGTGCACGGGTGGGGGCCAGCTGGTTTGCCCTGAAGGGTGTCCCAGATCAGGGTGGGGGTTCCTCTGGGGTTCCTGGCCAGAGCCTGGATGAGGGGCTGAGGGCCATTTTCAGGCTGGCCATAGCCCCTTCAGTGGGGGTCCCCACTGGGGTGCCTGGCCAGCCTGAGTGAAGGGCTGATGGCTGTTTGCAGACTGGCCAAGCCCCCAGCAGGAACCCTCACTCCATCGGGGTGTGGTCAGTCTGGGTGAGGGAGTGAGGGCTGTTTTCAGGCTGGCCACAGCCCCTTCAGGGTGGGGGGGCATCCCACTGGGGTGCCTGGCCAGCCTGGGTGAGGGGCTGAGGGCCATTTTCAGGCTGTCCATAGCCCCTTCAGGATGGGAGAGTCTCGCGGGGGTACCTGGCTGATGCCCCCCGGCACTCCAACCTCCCAGCCTCTCCTTTTTTTCTTTTTTTTGTGGGGATTTATCTTCTGTAATTCAAACTTTGTAGCCTTGAGCAGAGTCTAGGGCCAGCCAGGGCAGGTGGGAAGCCTCCTGCTCGCTCCAGCTCTGTGACTGTTACCATCTTAGTTGGGTTAATATGCATACTCGCTCCTGATTGGCTTGTGGCCATGGCTTGAGCGTAGTGGAGGAATGGTTAATTTGCATATTTCTCTTTTATTATATAGGTTATTTGCTATGCCTGACATCTGGACTTTAATCCTCTTTTAAGGTGAATGTGGGGGCGGGGACTTGGAAACTACAGAATATGCCTATAATGTGTAGGTTTAGCATTTGATGCCTCTGCATTCACTTTTTGTTACATTAAAAGATTAAGTTAGACGAATGTATGTAATTTTGGAATCTGATGGAAACAACAATATCTGAAATTCAAAGGATAACATAAAGATGGGAAGAAGTCCCATGCAAATTAAGAAATAAGGTTTCTGCGCCCTGACCGGTTTGGCTCAGTGGATAGAGCAGCTGCCTGCAGACTCAAGGGTCCTGGGTTCGATTCCAGTCAAGGGCATGTACCTTGGTTGTGGGCACGTCCCCAGTGGGGAGTGTGCAGTAGGCAGCTGATCGATGTTTCTAACTCTCTATCCCTCTCTCTTCCTCTCTGTGAAAAATCAATAAAATATATATTTAAAAATATATATATAAAAAAAAAGAAATAAGGTTTCTGATTTAGGTCTGAGGCCACATTGGATCCCAAATGAAAACATGTGGCACTAAGAAGATAAACACATATGTGTATATTTATCACAAGTCTCTTTTGGATGACATTATGCTCAAAAGTGAATGGGAGCAGAAGAGAGGTGCGCCACTCCAGCTAAACATACGAAATCTGCATACTATGGAAACAGAGAAGTCCAAGGAACTATTTTTAAAGCATGAGAAAAATACTTGAAAGAAATGAGATGAACCAAATCATGGCATCAAAGCAACAGTCTCAGGGACTATCACTAAATACATTGCTAAATCACCACCACCTGCTAATAAATACACTCCACCAGCACATCAGCTGTGCTGCCAAAAGTGAAATGCTCTTTGCTTCTGATGAATGAGAAGAGCTATCTGTCAATTAAACTACCATTTCATGCCTCACTGTAAATAATAATGGTCCACTGTAGAAAATTTTGGAAAATGGGGGGAAGGGGGAATGAAGAGAAAATAATCACTGCTTAAATCTTCCTAATCATTTTTGTATTACTTTCTAATATTTTCCCTATTTTTTAATAGTTTTAAACACACATTTATACCATTTTGTATTCCATTTTATTCACTTACATTATACCATAAATCTTTTGCATACATTGTAACTTTTTATAAACAAAACTTTTAATAACTTTAAGATTTACTATTTAAAAGTGTTTTTCATGGCAAATTGTATTTTTCAAAGATGGCTAAAACACTCTCATATTGCATATACTCTTCTAGAATTGTGCTACTCCCCTAGCATGTGGCACCCACATTCCTATCTGTCAATTAAACACTGTTCCTTGAACGTAAGTGGGTCTTTGTTGACTATCTTGGACAACAGTGAGGCAGAAGTGACACTATGGGACTTCCAAGACTAGGTCATACAAATACCGGTACATGCACTTCCCTGGGGACACTCACTCCTGAACCCAGCCAGTATACTCCTAGGAAGCCCGAGCAGCCCACCAACCGATTCATGCAGAGGGACCAAGGGCTCAAGCCAGGGCTGAATTTCTAGTTGCTACTCAGCCCCAATTTGCCAGACATAGGAATAAGCCATCTTAAAAGTGAACCTTCTAGTCCCCAGACGAACACCCCCACTGACTCTTTGTGGAGCAGAGGTAGCTCTCTCCACAAGTCCTGCCCAAATTATAGATTCATGAGCAAAATAAAATGACTGCTGTTGTTTTAGACCACTAAGTTCTGGGGTATTTGTAATGCAGCAATAAATAATTAGAAAATATTATTATTGGAAACAGGTTATATTAAACTCTAATACAGTTATATATTATACTAGGGGCCCGGTGCACAAAAATTTGTGCACTCGGGGTGGAGGGAGTCCCTCAGCCCGGCCTGTGCCCTCTCACAGTCTGGGACCCCTCAGTGGATGTCCTATGATGGCCCCAGTCTGCCAGGCGCCTTTTGTGTGTGTGTGTGTGTATGTGTGTGTGTCATCACTGGGGACCTGCCCCCAGCCCCATCAGAGGC